>SNQJ01S0043508.1:0-40616 GCA_010110895.2 Picea sitchensis | reverse complement strand
TACAATGAAGTTACTTTGTAAATGAAAGTTTCATGCAAAAAAAAACTTAAAATAAAATATTAAAGTTATTTAATAGTGATTCACTTTTATAACTAAGTGAAATCCATGTACATTTTCAAAAAACAAAAAAGAGACTTGAACTCGATATCTCTTACTGAGTAAAGTATCTTTTAGCCAAGTGAGCTAGTGAAAAACACATTATAATATTAAGAAGGAGGATGTGGGGGTTTTTATTGTTGTTGTGGAAGATGGTCTTCGAATGCATGCTCAATTAAAAATAGTTTTATGCATTCACACACACAAAAAAATTCACTTCTTGGCAACAATAGAGGTTAGATCTCGATTAGCTTACCTAGATAATGCAAGTTTTCCCTCTGATTTTGATTTGTCGAGATTTCATAGAGTGAAAGAAAAAGACTGTAACATCCCCAACCACCAACAGGCTAGGAAATTCCACTACTCGAACACTTCATTTATCTCTGATACCATTTTGTAACGTCCCCAACCACCAACAGGCTGGGCAAAGCCACTACTCAGACACTTCACTTATCTCTAATACCAATTTTTACATTTATATGCATTCATAATTAACACAATTAATAGTTACAACACTTTGTTCATGCCACTTATTCATGCAGAAATAATACTAAACATTTTGTCTCTATAAGAATACAGATGACATATTCTAACCATACACAGATTAATGAAAAATTAACAGTAAGACTACACATACATCATATACAGGAATTACTCATCAATTATAACACATGTACATATACACAACATGTAAATGAACATAAAAGTGGTACTTATCTTTTAATAGGAGACCACCAACTGTGTGCAAACTTTCAACGAACCTCCCAGCCTTAGACCACACTGCTCATCACTCTCAGTAGTGGGTCAGCCCCGAGTTGGGACTAAACTCCACCGAGAAAGGGATTCCTAGGCTAGGTAAGGTCAATAGGAAAGTTACATAGTTTAGGAAGAAGAATTCTCTCCCAGGAGCCACTTACACCCAATGCTCACACACTCTAATTTCCCACATGCCTATCCCACTCCAGTAGTATATACCTTCACTGTCATACAGTCGATCAACTACTCCACCTCCCTTCTAACGCTTCAGTAACAGGCCAAACTAGAATTCTCAGAGCTTTGTAGCAACTACGGGACTCCCTCCAAGAGAACTCACTTCCTCAACACACTCTCTCGCCTGGAGAGAGTTTCTCACAGGCCTGACAACCTTCTTCTTCAATCCAGAACAACCTCTCTCACCTAGAGAGAGGGTTGCTCACAGGCCTAATAACCTTCCTCTTCAACCACGAGCTTGACAACGCTCCTCTTCAAACAACAATAGAAAAGTTGGGTAAGGCAAGGGATGACTTAGTAAATTATAGAGGTGCACGATGGCCACGGGTTCAACAATGGTGGAATTGGATGGTTGCGTTCTTGATTAGTGCGTGAGCGAACTCGTGAGGAGATATGGGGTAAACTGGTCTAGCATAGCCAAGATGGTGAGAGCGTGAGAACCAACACTCTTTATGCGTGAACCTTCCTCCTCCCCCGCCCCATGAGTGAGTGTGCGAGTGAGTCCCCTTAAAACTGTATTTTCTTGAGTTGACACATGTCGCTCATGAAGCACGTTCCTTTCCATTCGGAAGTCACTCATCCTCCCAAAGGAACTTAGGATATAAACATATCCTTCTAATCAGCTTTTGGAATAATAATAAATTAGTTTTCTCTTAGACTTAAGTCTTAGGCTTAGACCCTCTTTCCAACCCCTCAGCCCCCTCTCCCTTACCCAACCTAGTGGAAATTAGTCACCCATACTCTTTCTTCGTGGTCGGTCTACGCACAACAAGGTTTTTATATTAATAATATGAATATTTACATGTACAAAATAAGTTTCTGGCCTTTAACACCTAGGCTCTTCGGCCTAATAAACACATAATCCCATAGCTTATAATTTTTTGGCTCACTAGCCTATAAAACATGTTACAATTCATAAATACAATTGGGGCTCATCCTTGGGGATTTTACAATCCCATCCCCTTATTTTTGCACTATCCTCAATGCAACTTATTTACACAGCATCAGCAAGGTTTTCAAAATATTCAAAAAGATGTCGGTATTTTGCCTGCATAGCATCCTCATGCTCCCACGTCACATCCTCGGGATCGTACCAGGTCCACTATACCTTTACAATCCCTATGGCTCGATTCTGGAGCTGCTTGCTCTTACAGTCCAATATGCACATGAGACACATTTGAAAGATGTCTTCTTGCTCCACCTGAATCACATTCCAATCAATAACATGATTAGCATAAGGTATATATTTCTTAAGAAATGAAATATGAAACACATTATGTACATTCATGGATGGAGGAAATGTAAGCATATATGCAATTGGTCCAATCCTTTCTGGGATTTCAAATGGTCCACAATATATGTCTGCCAACTTGGAACAATTTTCCAATTTCAAGGAATTGATGTTGGCTTTCACTTTCAAGAAAACGGTAACGACCCCCGTCATTACAACAACATATGATGCAGAACAAGTGCTATTTTTTTTTCTTTTAAGCGGGGAAGTAACAACAACAACAGTCAATCAACGCAACTCGATGATGAAAAAAATGCACACAATCGAGGAAACAGATGAACATAACGACCTAGAATGCTAGCACATTAAGAAGCATGAAGGAACATACGACATTCAATCGGATGAAAATAAAAAAGACCATGCACTATGAACGTTCACGGTGGGCGAGAACAAATCCCAATCATGCATTACAACACAAATACAGGACATTGATTTCAAAATCGACATCAACACCATCGGGGGGGCACATGCCCCAAGGCCCAGTTGTTATACATAGTCATTGATCACTGCGCACCATAATCCCACCACAAGGAATCATGTCGTCATAATGTGACGCAAGGAATACAGACTCGGGTGCAACATAACATATCTAGACCTTCATCCCAACAAATCCAACCTTAACCGAAGTTAAGAGCATATAATAATGCTTACCTACCTTCTTTTAAAATATACTAAGGCTAATTCATGCTTACTTAAAATATCATAATGTTTTTCTTAAAATATAAATAAACAGATCCTTCCTTAATTTATAACAATGCCCTTCTTATTATCACAAAGCTAACACTGCTTTCCTTAAAAATCAATACACTAGGACTTTTTTTAAATATAATTAACAATTATTTTCTTACTTAAAACAACGCATAACTTATTGAGTGCCATAAAAACAATAGAAAAATCCATTAAGGAAACTACAATCTCCACAACCATTATTGGAGAAGTTATAATTCCTAACCCAAAAAACCTAACTCATGAACTCAATGAAATATTAAACTCTATGAACATAATTAAAATGAATCTAAAAGAAAAACTACTACCAAACACTCATATTAAACTCTCGAATCATCACTAAAACATGATTGTATAAGAATAACTAATACCAAACAATCATATGGAAGTTTCTTCGAGTAATAAAAAAACTATACTCATATTAAAATTTATTTTAAAGAATATAACTGCACAAAACATAAATATATAGTTATATTTATTCTGAACTAGATATATTTAGTACAAGGTAATATCGGGATGAGTTTAATCTGAAGCACCACCCAAAAGAAATTTAAGAGCAATAAAGACATGAACATGCTTAGATTTAATCTCAGTCGTTTAAGTCAAGGACATCGAGATTGATAACTATAATTACTACTGTGAAAAATCTAACTGATCCACTCAATATTTAAATCCTTTGGGCGTTTTTTGAAACTCTTTAAAATAAAAATAAAAACTCTGTAACAACATTCAATCATTGGTGGTTAATAAAGGAAGGATAATAGTT
The DNA here is from genome assembly GCA_010110895.2 of Picea sitchensis. NCBI lineage: Eukaryota > Viridiplantae > Streptophyta > Pinopsida > Pinales > Pinaceae > Picea > Picea sitchensis. The sequence continues at coordinate 36,747 of SNQJ01S0043508.1, read as the reverse complement.
AAATATTTTGGGCATTTTTAGAAACTCTTTAAAACAATAATAAAAACTTTGTAACGGCATCCAATCGCTGGTGGTTAATAAAGGAAGGATAATAGTTAAATATTTTGGCCGTTTTTAGAAACTCTTTAAAACAATAATAAAAAATCTGTAACGGCATCCAATCGCTCGTGGTTAATAAAGGATAAGATCACGGGCATAGCTGAACCACGATTCGATGCATCAGCTAACACTGTGCATTACAGGTGCAGCACGGTAAGTGCGGATGATCTCATACTTCTTGGTGCAGTGACCCAAACTTCCTTACACTGACATGGACAGGTCGGAAGAAAAACGCTAAGAAAGGAAAAGATTTTAACGTCTAGGCTAACAGTAGCCTACGGGACAAGTGCGAAGGAGATCTCTGTGTTTTCGGCTACTTTAGTTGATTTTCGTATCCAAATTGTTGCCAAAACCCAAACAACTCCTAATCTCTCGCCTGGCTGACTTTTTAGCGAAATTGAAAATTATATAAAACTGACAATTATATAAAACTGAAAAATTTCTTTACCACACCCACCTAAAAGCATTCCTAAAAAGAATTCCTAAAAACGTTCCTCAGTGTCCCATTATAACCACACCCACCTAAAAGCATTCCTAAAAGCATTCCTCAGTGTGGGTCTATTTACCACACCCACCTAAAAGCATTCCTAAAAACGTTCCTCAGTGTCCCATTATAACCGTACAATTCTTAAATGATTTACGCCTTACTTAATTACTAGTTGAGTTTATAAATAGAAACTTGCAAAGGTTATATTCCTTACTAAGTTAGATATTCCCATTTTTCTTTAAGTTTCCTCTTTTATTTAAGTTTCTATTTTTCTTTAAGTTTCCCCCTTTTTATTTTTAACTAAGAAAACAACCAAATAGCCCTTTTATTAATTAAACCTTTATTAAAATTTCAACTTTAATTATTAATGCTTAAATTTTCTTTACCCCCTTCCTGTTATATGTCTAATTATTATTTTTTTGTTCTAAGGTTCTACTGAGACCTAGGTTTTCAATTCACTAGACTTGGAGACAGTTCTTAAGGGAAAAATTAGTTATTAAACTTTACTTATCACATCATTCATCTTAAGGACGACCAAGTCCTAAGGAAGCATAGTTTTCTAGGCACTAGGTTTATTAACTTACTAGTTAAAATCATGACGTTCCCTTCAGAACGCACTACGTGCTCCAAGGGTGTCACTCACCTCTTTCTATTTGTTTTGCGCGACGTGCCCTTCAAGACGCACTACGTGCTCCAAGGGTGCCACTCGTCTCTTGACTGAATTTGCTAGACGTCAAACCCCTGGAGTCAATACTCTTTCAGGTGATCTTATGGGAGTCTAAGGGTTTCTAAGGAATAAGGACCATGCCTTAGTGTGCACCTCTTAGAATCATCGTGAGCGACTATCAAAGTCTTCCCTCACGGCATCGCGGGTCTCTCGAACTAGGTAATCGATAACCTACAGTTCGAGCCATGGTGAGTGCTAGTGGGTTGTGGTAGAGTTGATTCCACACCTCTCCCTTAATGTCTCTAGTTGTCATGCGTGACCCCTTTACTCCAAATGTGACTCTAGTCGGCATGCTATCATCAACCTACATACATCAATGAATCATGTTAGCAATAACAATCAACATCATGATATCTAATCATATGTACATATGTCACATCAAAAACATTCAAACCCTAATAATGCACTCCTTGACTCGATCTGGAGTCCACGGAGTTTCATCGATGCCTCGGCATACTCAAATGTCCAGAGTCCTGCATACTTAGGAAAACCCAGTCAATAGCACCTATCGATGTAAGGACAACAAAATAACATATTATCAAATCCACAATATCTCATAATCATAATCAAAACAACCAATATTATAATGACCCAGATCACTTGCACTGAAGTGTCTTAAAAGAATAAGTTTTCTCAGTGCACACAAGAGAGGGATGTTACACACACCCCCTCTTGTTTTAAACTTCGTCCTGAAGTTTCACAGTATATAAGTGTCTAGCTATCAAGAAAAAATGAGAATTGTTAACGCATATCATATGCATCCTCCCAGTTCGTCGAGTGTGGACTATAGTTGTCCCACTAGACCTTGACTTGATCTACTGTTTGACGTCCTAGATATTGAATACGATGGTCGAGGATGTGGATTGGCTCCACTGTGAGCACACCCTCGTCTTATTCCTGCAAGGAACTCATGTCAATAACATGTGTAGCATCATTAACATAATGTCTCAAAACATATACGTGAAAAACATCATGCATACGCCTCAAATAATTAGCCAAGGCTAGTTGATAAGCCACGGACCCCTTGTTTTCCACAATCTCGAACGATCCCATGATCCTAGGAGAGATTTTATCATCCTTCCCAAACTTGATCTAACTCTTATGTGGTTCAACCCACAAGAAGACTCGATCACCAATTTTATAACTACAATTGACACAATGCGCATTGACATAACTCTTCTATCGATCCTCCACTTCCTTAATCCTTTGTATTACTATTTAAATTTCATCTTCCATTTCTTGGATTTCTTCTAGTCCCACCAAGACCTTGTCCTCAATCCAATCCCAACTCAAAGGCATCTGACATCCTCACCCATAAAGAAACTCGAAAGGCGCCATCTTAATGGTGCTTTGATAACTGTTGTTATATGCAAATTCTACCAATGGAAAGAATTCTTCCCAATGCTTCTGTTGGTCCATCACGTACATACAAAACATATGCTTCAATATTTGGTTTTTTCTTTCGGTCTGCTCATCTGTCTCTGGGTGATATGCGGTACTAAAGTTAATTTGGGTTCCCAAGGCTTCTGGGAAACTAATACAAAATAATCCTATAAACATAGATCCTCTATCAGATATAATCCTCTTAGGCATGCCATGCAGCCTCACAATCTCACTAATGAAAACTCTAGCTATGTCAAGCTCCTAATATGTCATATGCACAGGGATAAAATGAGCACTCTTCGTCAGAGTGTCGACTACCACAAAAATTGATTCATGTCTCCTTGCTGTCAATGGCAATACAACAATGAAATCCATCAAAATGACCTCCCATTTCAATTCCGTAATATCGTGTGGTTGTATTAATCCTTCCAGATGTCTATGTTAAGCCTTCACTTGCTGACATTCTAGATATATTTCCATGTAGTTGACTATGTCTGCCTTCATTCATTTCCAAAATAATAAGGGTTTAACGTCTTCCCTCATCTTCATGACTCCTAGGTGAGGCATGTACACTTCTCTGTGAGCCTTGTTTAGGATCAAACTCCTCAACTCATCGTTGGGTAGTATGGAAATTTGATTTTTAAATCTCAATAATCCGTCATTGTCCACAATAGATCCCTCAAATTTTGGTACCATCATTGTGTTTTGTCCAACAAAATCCTTGACCTCTTTGTACCAGTCATCGTCATGTTGTAAAGTTAGAATCGTTTCACGTAGATTCGTCTAAAGAGTCATCACTGAAAATATGCATGGTCTCTGACTCAACGCATGAGCCACTCTATTCACTATCCCTTTTATGTAATTAATCTCTAAATCATACTCGCTAAGAAATTATGACTAATGTTGTTGTCGCGCATTCAAGTCGCTTTGCGTAAATATGTGTTGTAGACCACAGTGGTCCATTTTTAGTTCGAATTTTTTTCCAATCAGGTAATGTCTCCAAACTCTCAAGGCATATATAATGGCTAACAACTTCAAATCGTGCATCACATAGTTCTCCTCATGCCTTCTCAACTTTCTCGAGATGTAAGTGATCACTCGACCGTCTTGAATCAAGACTCTACCTAAGCCTTCCTTAGATGCATCAATGCATACCAAAAATTCCACGTCCATGTCAAGGACCTTTAGTATTGGTTTTGTTGTCAACATCTCCTTGAGCCTCCAAAATGCCTCCGTGCATTTCTCGGTCCAAACAAACTTCTTGTTCTTCTTCTACAATTCTGTAATCGGATTTCCTATCTTCGAAAAACCCTCGACGAATCATTGATAGTATCCTTCTAAACCCATGAAGCTACACACTTTTAGGACATTCATCGGTGCAGGTCATTTCATAATAGCCTCAACCTTTTGTGGATCCACAACGATACCTTCGCCGGAGATGGCATTCCCTAAGTAGTGAATCTTCAATTGATAAAATGAGCATTTTGACATTTTTTCAAACAATTTTTTCTCTCATAGACACTGTAGTACTAAGCACAAGTTCTCGACATGATCCTCCATTGTCCTAGAGTAAATCAAAATATTACCAATGAATACTTGGATGAACTTGTCTAAGTATTCGCGGAACACTCTGTTCATCAAACTTATAAATACCTGTGGGGTGTTCGTCAGTCCAAACGATAAAATAGTAAACTCATAATTTTCAAACCTCGTATTAAAGGTGGTCTTAGGGATGTCATCCTCCTTGATCTATAACTGGTGATACCCTAATCTCAAGTCGATCTTTGGAAACACCTTCGTGCCTTTCATCTGATCAAACAGATCATCAATCCTTCGCAACGGATACAGATTCTTGATCGTTGCCTTGTTTAATTGACAATATTCAATGTAGATTCTCCAAGACCCATCCTTCTTACGTATGAATATAACAGGAACACCCCACAGTGAAACACTTGGACATATAAGTCCTAGGTCCAACAACTCCTTCAATTGCATTTTCAACTCTTGTAACTTCGAGGTAGACATATGATAAAGAGTTATTTTTATTGGTTTAGTTCCTGGTTTTGGTTCGATGGTAAATTCCAATTCCCTCTCCGGAGGCATCCCAGGTAACTCCTTGGGGAAGACCTTTGCAAAATATCGCACCATCGGAAGGTTTTCTAGACCGTTTGTTACCCCCTTATTGTTTAACGCAAGGATAGCATATAGCTTACATCCCTTGCGTATGATTTTTTGTAGATGCAAGGAAGAGATGAACCTCAGGGAAACTCCCTGGTTTTGACCTATAATCACGCATCTATGTCCCTCATCATTGAGCAAGCTCAATCGTTTTGTCTTACTGTTGAGTATCGTCTCATGTGATTCCAACCAGTCCATGCCAATCACGACATCATAAAATCCTAAGATTGTGACGTACATGTTGGCCCTTATGAATAACTCTCCCAAGTTAAGGCTACAACCCGTTACCTTCCCTCCAACCTTTTGCTTGTCTTCCGAAGCCATTTCTACAAAGATAAACTCGTCATGTTTGACTGCCTTTACCTTAACTTTTTTTAGCACTGCACCAGAAATGAAACTCTCTGTAGCACTTGGATCTATCAAAATACCAAGGGTCTTATCAGTGACAGTACCCGACATCTCAAGCATAGTCGACTGGTGCTCTGCCTAGTGGTTATTCACCATTGCATGAATCTAATGAGCCTTTCCCAAATCTCCCACAGTAGTGGGTCTAACTGATCCAGATGTTCTACTCCTCTCTATTGGGCAGTCTCATTGGTAATGTGGCTCTCCACATGTCCAACACCCTTTCTTTAGTCTAGTACTCCTAGTACCTGAAGTAGAAGCTGACGACCATCGGCCTGGAACCCTGGTATATTCTACTAAACAAGCCTAAAATGTTGTTGTTGTAGTTGACGTTGTTTCTAGTGTTATGTTCCTCTGTAAGGATTCCACTGCTGAGGCACTGGTCATCGTGGTGTAGTGTAATTGGATCCTCTCTAAGTGCCTTAAAATCCTGGTGAATGTCTAGCTGGTGTCTGATGCTGCAGTGCACCAGATGACACCTGTCTCGCTAGTCTCACTGGAGTCCTGCTCTGACCCACGCTGATAAAATCCTACTTTGCTATGAGGGCCTTCTAGACAACATCATGCAATGGTTGAGGCATCAGAATCCTAACCTTTGCACGAATTTTAACATTAAGGCCAAGAACGAACCTATTGAACTTGAGTTTATCGGTATTCATGTGCAGAGCATACCAAAGCAGCTCCATAAAAATATCCTCTTACTCAGACACTGTACGGCCGCCCTGTCGAAAGATGTTGAACTCGTTGAGTTAACACTCAATGAATTCCTCATATAGATACCTCTCCCGGAATCGTTCCTAGAATAGTTCTCATGACACGTCTTCAACGACCATGTTCAATTATGGCAGGAGCATCTTCCACCATAGAAGAGCGCTCCCCTTCAATTGAAATACTGGCATGTGGACCTTCATGTTGGAGGTATATTTGCGAAGTGAAAATCACATCTCCATATTCTCCAACTATGCCTCAGCGGCTGTGTCTTCTGGGGCACCAAAGAATTCGGGAAATTTGACCTTCTCGAATCCGCAGTGAATGCTACCAGTACCGACCAGAGCACATGGTGGACCCTCAGGAGGTTTTGGCTTCATGGCCTCATCTCTATCCAAATGACTAATCAGTTCCTCAGAAATAAAAACATACGACATTCAATCAGATGAAAATAAAAATGACCATGCACTATGAATGTTCACAGTGGGCAAGAAAAAATCACAATCATGCATTACAACACAAATACAGGACATTGATTTCAAAATCGACATCAACGCCATCAGGGGGGAAACATGCCCCAAGGCATGGTTTTTATACATACTCGTTGATCACTGCATGCCATGGTCCCGTCACAAGGAATCATGCTGCCGCAATGTGACAAGAGCGATAGTGACTGGGGTGCAAAATAACAGACCAAGACCTTCATCCCAACAAATCCAACCTCAACCGAACTTAAGCGCATATAATAACACTTACCTACCTTCTTTTAAAACATACTAAGGCTAATCCATGCTTACTTAAAATATCACAATGCTTTTCTTAAAATATAAATAAACAGTGCCTTCCTTAATTTATAACAATGCCCTTCTTATTATCATAAAGATTACACCGCTTTCCTTAAAAATCAATACATGGATTTTCTTAAATATAATAAACAATGTTTTTCTTACTTAAAACAATGCAGGGCTTACTAATTGCCAGAAAAAATATAGAAAATTCCATGAAGGCAACTATAATCTCCATAGCCATTATTGGAGCAGTTATAATTCCTAACCAAAAAAAACCTAACTAATGAACTCAATGAAATATTAAACTCTATGAACATAATTAAAATGACTATAAAAGATAAACTACTACCAAACACTCATATTAAACTCTCGGATCATCATTAAAACATGATTGTATAAGAAAAAATAATACCAAACACTCATATGGAAGTTTCTTCAAGTAATACAAAAACTATACTCATGAAAATTTATTTTAAAGAGTACAATTGCACAAAACATAAAGATATAGTTATATTTATTCTGATTTCGATATATTTAGTAAAAGGTAATAGCGAGATGAGTTTAATCTGAAGCACCACCCAAAAGAAATTTAAGAGCAATAAAGACATGAACGTCTTATTTTCAATCTCAGCCATTTATGTCAAGGACATCGAGATTGATAACTATAATTACTATTGTGAAAAATCTAACTCATCCACTCAATAGTTAAATCCTTTGGGCGTTTTTTGAAACTCTTTAAAATAAAAATAAAAACTATGTAACGGCATCCAATCACTGGTGGTTAATAAAGGAAGGATAATAGTTAAAGCTTTTGGGTGTTTTTAGAAACTCTTTAGAATAATAGTAAAAACTCTTTAACGACATCCAATCGTTGGTGGTTAATAAAGGAAGGATAATAGTGAAATCTTTTGGGAATTTTTAGAAACTCTTTAAAACAATATTAAAAACTTTGTAACGGCATCCAATCGTTGGTGGTTAATAAAGGAAGCATAAGATCCCAGGTGTAGGTGAACCACGATTAGATGCATCAGTTAACATTGTGCATTACAGGTGCAACACGGTAAGCGCAGATGATATCACACTTGTCCGAGTAAGACAACATCGAATGGAAGGAGAGAGGGAAATTAAAGCCCTGTTCAATGACCCAACCCTCCTTACACTGACATAGACAGGTCTGAAGAAAACCACTAGGTGGGTTTAACACAGTGAGAAAGGAAAATATTTTAACATCCATGCATATTGGGAAAACAAAAACCTTTTCGAGTGAAATGAAAAACATTCATAATTGAAATGAATTCTATTGATGCAATGGAACAATCCTCTCATCCCATAAATGTATAGAAATAACATAAACCATAGATGCAGAAACACAACTTCAAGATATCGATCTTCAATGGGAGTAGGTCTTCAAATGTACTATGATACCATGTTTGACAACCCAAGTATTCCAATAGAGGATGAAAATATCTAGTAACTTCTCACACAACTAGATCAAATATTAACACATTGATGTTTTTATGTGGTAAAACCCATGCGGGGGAACATCCACGAACCCAACCAACATGACTACTTGAGGCAATTTATTAATGCAGAAGAAAATATATTACAGAGAGTTTCTCACAATAGATCATCGACAAATGACCCTCCATGCTCTTTAAATATAGATAATAGACCAATCAAGTGTTAAACCCTCGATCAATGTAGTCGTTAAGATCGAGAATTCTATGAGTCGTCAGATCACTCTATGTTGGGAACATATTGTGATTGTCAAATTATAAATACACACTAATGCATACTAAAGAAACACACTTTAACCTAACAACAAATGAGACCATGTATATATAAACAAATTTAAATTCATTTTAATTATATATTTAATTTCCTTTTTATTTTTAATACTAATACAATGCTTACATTAAAAAAAAAAATTTATCATATTATGAATTTTTACTAATTAATATATAATAAAGTATATAATATTTATAAATATTACATTTACATCAATATTTTTGAATATCATATTATGAATTTGTATTAATTAATAAATAATAAAATATATAATATTTATAAATATTACATAATGGTTTTGATTATATACAATCAAAGGGTCTAACTAGCTCAACAACACGTATTTTACCTAATTAACTAGTTTTATAGAGTTATGATATCTCAGTTCAAATTAATATTGATTTATGATAAAATAGTTTTATAAAGTTATGATATCTCAATTTTAATTAATATAAATTAATATTGATTTATGATAGCTTAAATGTTTAATAAAATAATTTATCTTTGATAATAGTGATAAAATAATTATTTTAAAGTGATTCAATTTAAGAGAACTCAAGTAATATATGGAATAAAACAATATCTAAATATTTTTATTGTAAATGTGAGAAAACATAGTTTATTGTCATTATAAATGTGAGAAAACATAGTTAATTCATTAGACCATCAATATGTTAATGTGATAAAATAATAGTTGAATTTGTAGCTTGTCTCTCCCTTTTCTTTCAGATCTGAGGTAGTTATGTCAAACACAATATAAAAGAGTTCAAATATTTTGTTATATATAAACTTTTTGAAGAGATATTGTTTATGATAGTTTTAAATGAAATATTTAATATTATATGATTTATGTTATTTGATATTATAATATTTATGTTTAGTTTAGAGATGATGGAGTGTCAAGGATATTGTGTATTTTAAGGATATTTTGAATAGCTAAAAAAAAATTGTTTTTGTTTTGGAGAAAGATCTAAAACCTAATTATTATGAATTACTTTATCTAGAGTAATTTTCCTTAAATAACAGTGATGAAATAATTTACCTTCACAAATAATAATTAATAATAATTACCCTTTCTACCAATTAATAACTATGTTACAATAAATTTTATCACCTTCCAAATCAAATTTTAAATAAAATAAACTAATGATTAACATAAGAAAAACAAATCTACTTACATTTATAAATAATAGTTAATATTCTTTAAATAAAAATAATAAACCTACTCACATTCACAAATAAATAAGTAATGGGAATGTCTACTAAAACATTGCACATTTCAAAACCAAACACTAAGTTCAATCCAAAAAAATTCTAATCAATAAAATCAATCCAAAAACCCATATTAATTAATAAAACAACTCTCCTTAAAACAAACAAGACAAAAAGATGCTCCATTGTTAGCTTTTTCAGCTCACATAGGTGTGATTTATTATCCCTTTCATACTAGTTTAAAACAAAAGTGTTTTACATCTACAGTATCTGTTTAAACCAATGCGAAGATGCCCTCGCATATCGCTTTAAATTGTCCATATAATATAAACCAAATCAGAAATTGTATCCACTGGCCCACTCAAAGTTTTCTGAAAACGCCCAAACAATATAACCTCGGACATCAGCGCCTTCCCTGTAACAAAGTTACAAAGCGTCGTTAATACCCTTAATCTGTCCATCCCTCGTGAACATTCTACCCCATGTGTGACGCATGGCTATTGTAAAGAAAAGAAGATGGCTATGAAACTCATTACAACTGCACATGCAATGTTTACTATCATGCTCAAATGAAGATGGCCTTTCGTTTCCTACTCTCGTTGAAACTCCCGGGATAAGCGATGAAGGGAAGATATAACTGAGAGATGTTGTTTGAATTAGAGTTTTCATGGCTTCCACTGTTGCCTTTGGATATAACAAGATCCCACAAAGAATTATCATAATTTCATACCACCACGATTCCAAGCACACAAATGCAAAGCTGGGAAGAGACAAACTCAGAAGCAATCTCCACCCTTTGATGGAATTTCCCAGGATTTATTATACGCACACGATAAATAAAGGTAGCATATCAATGCCAATACCATATTGAAATTTGTACACACTGCAGCCAGAGTGACCCCCATATTTAGATGCACAACTAACAAAAAATTGAGGGGAACATGAAAAAAAGAGAAATCGTTGTAGACCATGGTAGCGATGGTGTAATGTTATGAGTTCTCAGGTAAATTCTGAAATCTTGAGAGGATGAAGAAGTCATGTGTTATTAAATCAGGCAGCGAAAAGACAATGTAAGTGTTTGCGAGGCTTGTAATGCTTTTGTCTTGGCCGCGCGGTAGAAGAATTGGTTCCATATTACACCACATTGTCTTCTCCCTTCCTGATCTAATAAGGCAGGCCTTCCTTCATCCTCTCAGGATTTACCTTTACCTGATAAATGAGAACATTACACAGCCGCTACCATGGTCTACAGAGATTGCTCTCTTTTTTCATGTTCCACTCAATTTTCTCTTAGGGGTTCCGAGGGGTCGCTTCATCGTCGATTTACCTGACAACTCAGAACATTACACCTTCGCTACCATGGTATACAACGATTTACTTACTAATTATTCAGTCTCTAGGGAAACGGGGCTGCACCAAGGCATTTTTAAAGGAAATAATTCTCAAGGGCCCTTAGGGAAGGGGTGTGTGGTTTTAGCGCCTAGTTTGAGTGTTACAATCTACCTCTTAAGAATGTTTCTTAATTTAACAATCAAGTTAACCCTTTAAAAAGAAAAATGCAAGTCCCTTCTCTTATTTGATAAAGGGTAATTGAGTAATAATATCTCACTGGCACTTAATTTATCTTGAATTAAGGAAGGTAAGCATAGCTATGTGATTGATATGAGCGGGTAACTATATGTGATATAACATATATACACAACATAGGAGTAACTATTTTATTGATACATATGTGTATTGTAATATTTCCAAAAATAATTAATTATTAAAGTTTATATGTACTTGGAATAAATTTCAGTTTTTGGCAAATTCAAATTTGGAAATTATTTGTCATTTATGGAAAATCTGAATTTGGAATTTGATTATTCTAATTAATTATTTATGAATGTTGGGAAGGATTTGATTTTCTCAACTAACTCTTTGATTGTGACACATGTAAAAGATAAATCTTTTTATATATTAAATGTTGGAAGACAAATAGAACAACTAGGTTGAAAATAGATGACCATGACTCCATGAGTGGGGAACATATTTATGTTGCCTCGGGGATGATTTTTACAAGTGGAGGATTAGACCACTAGCACCCCTGAAAATAAGATATTTGTAAAGCTACGAAAATTCCCAAGGAGGGAAGGAAATACCTAGGCACAAGATGCACATAAATACAACATATGGAAGAGGCGGGATGTTGCTTAGTATGTTGGAGAAAGGATACTACTTGTTGTTATGAACACTGTTTAGTGTGAGGAAAGGGAATTTCTGATTTGTAGAGGAGAAATGTAGAAAAGGAGGATCATTTCATTTCGCCCTTATGGACTCATGGATAGGGGGTGAACATAGTAAGTAACTTGGTTTTTATGTTCTATGGTTGGGTGGAACATGGTTGTTCCATTTGTTTCCCAGCATCAGTTTTGGATAAGCACCTTTACTTGTATTCTGGTTAACATTCTGTTGATTACAATTGTTATAAGTATGATAGGATTTTGTGATGTTAGTGCATATATAATTGATTGACTGGATGTATAGTATTATGTTGATTATCAGATGTCAGGAATGAGATGGTTTGGGTGATGTTTGTTTAGGCCTATTATATGTGTTACTTAACAGAAATTAATAGAATCACTCGAGGTTATAAAAAGGGTTGTACATGTATAAAGTGCAGTATATACATACATAGGCAATTTTGTATACTGGTGTATATATATATATTCAAACGTAAATTAAAATAGTATTGTTACTATATTTCTATTAACCATCAAATGAGATATAGAATTTCATGCAGAGCTACTATTTCAAATTCTACTCAAATACCACTTAAAAATAGATGGAGTGAATAACACTCATCTTCCATAAAAATATGCCTATTCCTTATGTTTATCACCGCAGTTCAACAGTGATCTATCTATTAGTATACTAATGCATGCTACAATAGTTTTACAATAATTGAATCATTATTCAAAATGGTTTCAACAACCTCTGTATTTCATTTGAAAAAAATTTACAAATAACATGTATATGATTTTGAAGGTAATTTACAAAACAACCGGAGTGTCCATGAAGACCACAGTTTAAATTTAATACAGTGGAGTACCCTAGGGAAAGGACCCATTTTTCCATTGTTGATACAATGTAAGAAGTTGTGTCTAAACGCAAATACCAGAACTCAAATACCTTTTCAAGAATGGAGGATTCCTTTGATTCCTCCCCCCTCGAAGTGTTTAAACCTCCAGAAACAAAGGGTAGGGTTAGCAAACCATACTATCCTTTAAAGAAATTAAATAAAAATAAAGTTCTTAATTAACTGAGATGAAAGAGTAATTATCTTGAACTTGGAGGAGGACCAAATCACCACTGGAACTAGTGCGATGATCTGCCCACAAGCAAGGGGGAAAGTGTATCCTTAATCCAGCTGATGGGTACCCTCGTAAAACGAATAAGGGCCCCACCATTAATTGGTTAAATCTCAGTGATTGTTTTCTTTAAGCACATATGGCAAGCTACAATTTATAACAACAAGAATTTAAAGAATGAAAGATTATAAAAGCATACAAGAATGAAACATTTAAGCAGGTTATACATCATACAAGAATAAAGAAATTATAATTTATGAGCCTTATGGTGATAAGAAATCATACGAATTATAAGCTACACAGTGATAAGACAAAACACATTGAGCACAGTATCGAAACCCCACAACGGGTAAATTGATGTCAGGCATACACCTAAGTTATAACATTGTTAAAATAAAATAAACAGAGTACAGTTGCACATCCCACAAGGGTGAAACGATATGCTTATACATGTAAAGAACATAGGACTTTGAGTTATGCAACGAGCTATAACCTTTTGGAATGCAAAAGTTGTAAGACAAAATTCATACTAGTTCAATTATGTAATCCCCATGATGGGTAAGTAAAACTTTTTACATGAACAGGAAGTTAAATTTGAATTATGTACACAACGAAATCAAAATTCTTCCACAGAGTTAAACCGCATTCAATCGCGAGGGTTTAGACAGAATACAAAAGGCAACTACCATACTACTCTATCGAAATGGAATAAAATTATGGGTGGCTAGAGAAAGAACAAAGAGAAATTCAAATATGCAAGTAATTAATTAAGTAAATTAGAATGTAATTAATAAAACATAAGTTCGATGTTCTGGCATAGTGTCATGCATATAGATATTTACTTATAAAAATTACATATGGTAAATCATGAACCAGTAGATCTAAATCGTCGTCGCACAAATTTTATACTGACTGGTAAAGGAAGTAAATAGTCTGAATCCACAAAACCCTTGGAAAGTTTAAACCTATACGTCTATTTTTCTATTCGCATAGAATTATAGTTCACAAGTAAGGCAACGAAAATGCTCAGAGTATGATTCTGACGAGTTCTAAGGATGGTTTTTACACTCACTTAGAATGTTAACATTCTATATTTCTAGAACTTACCACGATTTCAAAGTAATGAAATATACTACACAGGGCATGGATATTGGGGGCTTTGCACAGAGATTAAAAGAAAAATAAATAAAACTTAAACCTTAAAGATTCGAAGGGCTCCAACCCTAACCGAAGTTTACTCTAAAATAGTTCTGAAAGATTCAAACACGAAGTGCCCGGAAGGAAACAGTTACAGCAGCAAAATGTAGTAGGACTACCAAACAAGTTATCCACTTCTTGTTACAGAATAATATAGGTGACAAAGATTTTTGGGTTACCTGGTACAGAGAGAAGACCATATGGTTGTGCCCCTCCATTTTTACCCAAGGCAAGTCCACTCCAAGTTGTTAGCCATGCATACGGAGAAAGAGGATTACAAGGTTAACACTGGGGTGCATGAGTACGAGTTTTCGCAAATACGTAGAGCCAAAGGGGAAATGATACAATAGTGACCTCGAAACTATTGCAATGCAAAGTAATAGTGATGGGATTTGAATAGTACCCTGGCCATGTGAATAAACGGACATGGCATGACCGCATTGGTCAAGGTCACCTAAACTATCCACTACATTACAGGACCACTCTTAATTGAACAACCAGATGATAAATGTGTTACACACAGACTTGACACTGCCATTAACATAGTTTACAAAATGCATTCAATGTTGGGGCCAGGTCACAAAGTCAAGTGGAGTTTCACCCTGTTAGGTTTAGGGTTTAGGTGTGGCATAAGTGCAGAACAGTGGTATTAAGGTGTAGGAACTGTCACATCTTCATTCGAAG
This sequence comes from Picea sitchensis, assembly GCA_010110895.2. Classification (NCBI taxonomy): domain Eukaryota; kingdom Viridiplantae; phylum Streptophyta; class Pinopsida; order Pinales; family Pinaceae; genus Picea; species Picea sitchensis. The sequence continues at coordinate 21,741 of SNQJ01S0043508.1, read as the reverse complement.
AAGAACCTCATAACTACCCTTGGTAACGTATCACTGGTGCACTTAATAACCTTTATTCACACTTGTATGATCTGCTTCAGGTGGTTTGCCGGGTTATAACAATATGACCTACTTGGAATTTAGTGAAAGTTTATGAGAGTACATATGTTACATGATGTTTGTTTACAATGAGCATGATAACTTAGGTAATATTTATGGTTTGCACTTGGACAGAATCCATTATGATCACTTATATGTTGGCATTTGTTAAAGACTCCATTGTAGTGAAGGGTCATGTTTTAAATACAATTTTAAGCATAGTTCTATTGTGCAATATCCCATATGGCCTACTATATATATATATATATAGGAGGTGTATATAACAAGTAAGGTTTTTGACCAACTATGTATATACGCATAATGGTATGTTAAGAATTTCTTATGTGGGAATTTATATGAGTAAGCATGAAGTTTTCACATAATAATTATAAATTGAATGTATTGAGTTTCGATATGAATTAGTCCTTTGGTAAACAACCTATATAGATGCTCAATGATAGGAATAGTGGCATTGTTATGGAAAGTATAATATAGTCTCTAAATGCATATAGTAAATGTAGTAAATGGTACATGCATTATACTTGATAAGTGACGATAATAAAGTTATGGTGAATAAGTAGCAAAGAGCCAAAGAGTTTTTAATGCACCTTATAATAAAAAAATGGTAAATTTGGGGTACATTACATATGGTATCAGTCCTGAAGGTTACAACACTTGGACCTCATGGAAAGGACAAATTAGTTTAGTACATTTTATTTCTGTTAAAAGAAAAACTAACAAAAATGCTTACTGTTACAAGTACATTTTTATTTCAAGTTAAAAGAAAACTAACAAAATCTTTCATCACAAAAAAAAAAAAAAATGTTTTGTTGTGATAATGGTAGCATAGAATGAAGAGGAGATCAGACGTGAAGACAATCCTAATCAAGGACCCACTAAAGAACCTGGACAAAACTATGAAGGAAGTTCACCCACCCAGGTTCTGGAAACAATGAGGAACCTTATCGTGGAACTGCAATTTTTCAAGGAAGATAATGAGAAACTGAAAAAGGCACACGAAGACTAGCAGGAAATAAATGAAGTGTTGTTGCATAGCATAGTAACAAAAAAGAGTCCAAAATACAATGACGAGGAAGAAGTCAGCAAAAGAGCCTCTAAAAATTATGGTCCTGAAACATAAAACGAGAATAGTTCTTTTGAATCCATACAAGCAGCAGGAGAAAAAATAGTTACAGGAAGGAAAAGAAAACAGGTGGATCACCTGGAAGGTGAATTCAAGAACATGAAACCATCCACCTTTGACAGAGAATCCAAGATGGGTGAAGATATAGAAGCATGGTTATTGGATATAAACAAATAATTCCATATTTATAATTATTCTAGTAACTTGAAAGTCTGAATGGTCATTTATAAACTGAAGGGAAAGGCGAGTATCTAGTGGAAAGACCTGAAATTGGCCAAGGGACTAAAATAAAAACAGATGGAATGGTCATATTTCAAGAAATACTTCAAGAAACAGTGTTTATCCAAAATCTATTACCAAAGGAAAACTAAAGAATTTTATGAGCTAAGACTTGGACAAATGACCATGAACGATCTGATAAATACATTTCCTAAATTATTAATTTTTGTACCATACATCAAGGAAGAGAAAGTAAAAATACAATGATTCTTAAGATGTCTACCACAGTCATACAAGGACATAATTGAATTCGACAACCCCAAAACTTTAAGAGAAGTGTTTAGAAAGGCCTGAATGTGCTATGATCAGTACAAACAATGGTCTGAATTTCCCAAGGCATGGAAGGATAAGAAACAAGACAGGATGAATCAACGAAAGAAAGGCTTCCAACCAACCCCTTTCCAGAATATGGCAAAGAACTTCCAAAAGAAATATTTTCATTCTAACAACCAGAATGCCCAAGGGGGGAGGTAGAACAGTTAATCTGGGAGTCAAGAAAGTTGGGGACATCCCCAGGGAACCATTAAAGCATTGGGACTATGGATAACTTCACATAAGGAGGAATTGTCCATGTTTAACTTCCACAGCAAGGACCACCTTCCATAACCTGCAAGAAGCCTCTACAGTAGGAGATGTGGGAAGAAGCGTGCACCAAATTAATGCAGTTGTAGATGGCCGAAAATCTGATCATGAATCCACTATAGTGGAGGTTGAAGGTGAAATTCATAATAATCGCATTTCTATTTTAATTGACCCAGGATCTAGTCTGAGTTATGTTACTCCTGGTTTTGTTGATTTAAAAAAGCTCGAGAAAGTAAAGCATGCTAAGTCCTGGTTAGTACAATTAGCAACAGGGACTAAGAGAAAAGTAAAAGATTTCATTTTTTAATGTGAACTCAATTTAGATGGCCAAAATACAAAGTTAAATCTGAATATTTTACCTTTGGGATAGTACGACATAATCATTGGAATGGATTGGTTAGAGAAACATAAAGTAATTTTGAACTATTACGAAAAGTCACTTACTTACAGAGACAAAAACAACGCAGTTAGGACAATACAAGGAATCAGAAAACCAGTCTCAGTTAGGCAGATTTCAGCCATGCAGTTTAAGAAATGCATGAATAATGATTGTCAAATTTATGTTGTTCAAGTGACTAATCTATTAGAAAAGGAAGATAAACCCAGTCTAGAAAATTTTACAGTCCTGCATGGGTTTAGAGATGTATTTGTGGACGAAATACCAAAACTGCCTCCAAGAAGAGAGATAGATTTCTCCATCGATCTACTGCTTAGATCTGCCCCGATATCTAAGGCACCCTATAGGATGAGTTTACCCAAATTAACATAGTTGAATATTCAGCTAACCCCAACATATATATAAATGTTCGAATTTACAAATAATACAAAACTTACCTTTGTTATATACCAAATATATCGAAATGCGTTAGCATTATTCAACATTATATCCAACCAAATGTAATACAAACCAAAGCGTAAGCAACTATTTTCTCAGTGCACAAGAGATCTTGTTATCGTGGTTGGTTACAAGGATTGTTCTCCCAAAGAAAAAGTGATAGGTCACATACCTTAACACATATGTTCTTTTTACTTACCCCACCAAGAACCTGATACCGAACAGTGTGAAAACCTTATACGACTTAGTGACATAAGTCAGTTTTGAATGTGTTTGGTAACCATTTTAATGGCAGGGTCTTTTCTGTATGTAACTCATTTATCACTAACTGTTACACTTAAGAGGAGCCTGCATCGTATTGATTCTTAGGAAGTCATTCCCAATGCAGGCTTTCCATACTTGGTTCTTCACATGGATACGGATATGTGCATCCCTGTTCACCATTACTCCTCATTGGTGGTACTCTGAGGTTACTCCATTTCCTCGTTTCCCTTTGGTTTCATGAAAACTCATCTGTTTTGTATGCTTGGATTCCACGCATACCATGTAGTCTCCTTCTCTGTGTAAGACTTGTATTTGGAAATAAACTCAATGTTGGTAATGGATATGGAGGAAAACCCTAGTTGATGTTCTTCTCTGCACAGGTAATGTCCGCATTAATTTTTCATGTTACTGCAATTCTCGTGGATAAAATAAATTTTTGCCTGAATGTTAGCAATAAAAATAATCTCTCCTTTGTGGGTGGTTTATCCCAGGGTTTCCCATGGTCTGGGTTATCTTTCTTGGATTATTCTCCTGTGTTCCTCTGCATTATCTTACTTTTACTATGGGGTATTTTTTAACTCTCATTACTTTCGCTTGTATAATTACTCTTTGTGAAGGTCTCGAGATATAAGCATTAAGTGAAATGTTAACCTTGTAACCATTTGCAACTCTATCCGGACATTTGTTTGGCATTCTGTGTGTATTCGAAAGATAGTTTTAATGGTCACCCACTGCAATACCGCCCTGTAGCATTCAGGGTTTTCTTTTTAATTCTATGTGGATAAATATATAAGACCACTTGTTATACTAATGCAGGAACATCGTTGGCAAGCGGGGATTATGATGCAAGAGCATCGTTGGCAAGAATGCAAAGGCAGGACCACTCAACACATGGGAGTTCTTCCAGAACTTCAATGTTAGCGGTTGCAATCGATTTTGAAATCCGCCTTAACTCAGTGCCAGAATTTACCTTTGGAGGCACGCTTGAACTAGTGTCAAATTTTACCCTTTGAGGCATGTTTTGAAAATCGCAAGCGGAGCAGGAGTTTCCACTACAGATCTGGAGTGTGACTGGACTAAGATAGCATAGGATGAATTTTAGAGTAGGAAAGTAGCCAGGGGAAACCCTAGAAATATTTTTGAGTTTAGTAGAAGTTTGTACAACCAGATGGGGTTAGCTGCAATATAGAGAGAAATTAGTTGTAAGAGAGAACTGCGAGTTAGCAGGATATCTCAGTTTTTGAGTTACTGTAATTTGAATGTATTTTGTAGACATTTCGTCACTTGTGAATATAACAGAAGGAAAATTGAACCAAATACACATTGTATGATTGGTGTTTGCAATTTCATGATATTTTTGTTCTTATGAACAAGTGAATGAATCTTTGTGGGAGAGTAGGAAACTGTGAATGTTATTTTTTCAGTTTCAATTGTTTCTCTTCATTTAAAGCTTTGCAAGGTGTGCATCGATCCAGAAGGGAACGCAAGGGGATTGGGGGGGGAATTTCTCTGTGAGAAATCCCTTGGATCTGAGTTATCGAGATCCCTTAGACGCAAGGAGTGTGTGGGAAATTGAAGTTTGCACCAGAAAAAGGTCAAGAGGAATAACACTTTGGGAAAGTGTTATCGAGATCCAGGTATCCATTTCCTAGGAGAAGCGAAGGTCGAAGCCTTCGGGGACATAGAAAATTCTTCTAAGTCTGAAAGATTAAAAAGCTCAGGAGGGAGAGCATTGTTGACCATCATATTGCGATGAAGGTTTAGTGGTTGTATGAGGTGAGACAGGTACGCAAATTTCAACATTGCGTATGCCCAGGAGAAAATAACCATGAGGACCTGAAAGGATGGTGGAGAGATTTTGGGGAGGGACGTAAAATACAGTGAGTCGTTGGATCTAGAAGAGTTGTGAGTAGGTTAGTGGAGATACCTTTCAACACTCGACCCTTAGGGGGAATAGTAGTCGTCAGACCCCAATAGATCTGGGTCATTGATCCCATTTTGGGTTTTCGACTACCGAGAACGCAAAGGGCAAGATACATGACTCTTGACCCACAAAACCCCAAAAGGATCCAGACCGTCGGATCTTCGTAGGTTGGGATTCATCAATATGCAGTGTGGAGGTGTATAGGGTTTAGGCTACCAGGAGTACAAGAGGTGAGAGCAAGGACTCTTGACCTGCAAAACCCCAAAAGGATCCAGGCCATCGGATCTTCGGAGGTTTAGAACCGTTGATCAACGACGTGGGGGTATTTCGGATTTATGCGACCCGGGATACAAAAGGTAAGAGTCGAGACTCTTGACCTACGAAATCTCAAAATGATTCAGGTCATTGGATCTTGGAGGCTTAGAGTCATTGATCCACAACAGGGAAGTGTTTCATCTTTCGTGGCTTGGAGGAACAAACAGACCTCGTAAGGGGCGAAGTCACGAAACGCAAAACGTCGAATTGATCATCGTCGTTGATCGAAGGGAGATATGGACTGTAGATCTCAATCTTCATGATTTTGGCTCTCATAGCTTGGAGAATCCCGAAGCACTCTATGGTAAATTTGGTGGTCATGTGCCTATGGTCACATGAGTTGGGGAAAGGGGACAGCTAGCCTTCGCTAGCCCTTATCGGGGTTTCAGGACCAGATGAACCAGGGACTCGTTACATTGGAAAACCCCAGGGACGCGAAACGCAATGTGCCTTTCAGGCTAATATTGTGGTTGTGTCTGCGGTCACGAGGAGTGGGGGTTGTGCCTAAAACTAGCTTGCGTGGGTAAAATATACACAAGAGTCTATGGACGAAGTGTTAGAGGTTCCAGCTCAGAACCAGGAGAGCCTCTCCGTCTCTGGAATTCGGAGATCCTGACTAGGAGGTCATGCAACCCTGAGGAGGGATAGGGGGTCTGCATCATGTGGTATCAGAGCCAGTTTGTTCTTCATCTGTAGACTTTAGGAAAAAGAGAAAGAGGAAGAGACAGAGAACTCGGAATTGTACTCTATGTGTGACAAGAAGTCAACACAATTCTGCCAAGGAGATGAGAGGAACCTTTAGCCAATTGTGTTGTAGAGAGGGAGATGTGAAAACTTCGCACCAGATTGGAAACAATGGAAGAATTGCAGAGAAGAGAACCCGACGTTAGAGACGTCAGTGAAGTAGAAAGTGAAGAGGTTGAAGTTGAAGAAGTTGTAGGAGAAGACGTTGTAGAGGAACATTTGTTGAAAGCAGTTGCTAGACTAGGAGGCAGAGATAACATAGAGGTTCCCATGTATGAGGGAAACCTATATGTTGAAGAATTGTTGGATTGGATAAGATCCATGGAAAGACACTTCAATTATGAAGACGTCAATGAGGAGAAGAAGGTGAAGCAGGAAGTCACTAGGTTAAAAGGACATGCAGCACTGTGGTAGGATGAACTGCAGGCTGAGACAAGAAGTAAAGGAAAATAGAGGATAAAGAGTTGGGAAAGAATGGTAGCCAAGCTGAAGACTAAGTTCATTCCCAAAGATTATCACATAAATCTATTCAGGAAGATGCAAAACTTGAGATAGAAAGGGATGATGGTTAAGGAGTAGACCAAGTAGTTCTATCGGTTGAACATCACAACTGGACAAAGGGAGAGAGATGAAGAGAAAGCCGCCAAATATATAAATGACTTGAGATATGATATCCAGGACAATATCAGCATGATGTCAGTCAGAATCGTGGAGGATTCTTATGAGTTTGCACTGAAGGCAGACCAGAAGCTGACCAGAAAACAAAGTCAGGGAGGAAGAGGTAAAATCTCAGTCCCAAGCAAGAGCAAGGGGTTTAACCGCGTCAGAACACATCAGTCTAAGGACAAGGCTGGGAAACCACACAATCATTCAGAACGAGGAGGAAGTTCATGAGAAAGAAAGGGTGGTGGAAGAAACTCTTCTAGAGGAAGAGTAAGATGTTATGCCTGTGGAAAGATAGGACACATGTCTTGGGAATGTCCCGAGAAGAGGAAGGAAGGAGGATAATATCACATCTCAAAAGCCCAGTGAAGAAATGTTGAAGCAGAGGGAGTAGAGGATGGAACATCCCTGATGTTGAGAAAAGTTCTCTTGAAACCAGAGGTAAAAATTGAAAAGCCAGTGCAAAGAAACAACCTCTTCAGGACAGCTTGCAAGACTAAGGACAAAGTATGCAAGGCGATTGTTGATAGTGGGAGCACTGAAAACCTAGTATCCAAGGAGATGGTGGAGAAATTGGAGTTGAAGACAAATGCACATCCAAAACCATAGAAGGTCTCATGGTTGCAAAAAGGACACCATGTAATGATTACTAAACAATGCATGTTTGAAATGAAGATAGGAGATTATAAAGATGAAATCATGTGTGATGTAATCCCCATGGACGTATGACATATTTTGTTGGGAATACCATGGAAGTTTGACATAAATTTCATTCATGATGGGAGGAAAAACACATATACATTAGAGAAGAATGGTAGGATGCATATGTTGCTGCCAATGAAGGAGAAGAGAGTAAAAGAGGAAGCCAACACAAGCATACTTCTCATGAGTGGGAAGGAAATCCTAAAAGAAGTCAAGGAAGAATAGGAGATGCAGTTTGCTATGGTGATGAAGCCCAGAGTCATCCTTATGAGTACATCAATGAATGATTTTCCTGAAGAAGTTCGGGAGCTGCTAGATAATTTTGTTGATATAGTGGTGGCTGATCTGCCAAACTCATTGCCGCCCATCAGGAGTATCAGTCATCATATTGACTTGATACCAAGAGCAAGTCTGTCAAACAAAGAAGCGTACAGATTAACACATCGATAGAATGAGGAGGTGAAGAACCAAGTCCACGAATTTCTAGACAAAGTTTTGGTCAGAGAAAGTTTGAGCCCATGCGTAGTACCAACTGTGTTGAGCCCAAAGAAATATGGAGGATGGAGAATGTGCATAGAATCGAGAGCCATCAACAAGATCACCATCAGGTACAGATTTCCTTTACCAAGAATGGATGATTTAATGGATTGCTTAAGTGGAGCAAATTTATTTTCTAAGATAGATCTGAAAAGTGGATATCACCAAATCAGGATGAGAGAAGGTGATGAATTGAAAACATCCTTTAAGATGAACGAAGGTCTATATGAGTGGTTGGTTATGCAATTTGTCTTAACAAATTCCCCGAGTACTTTTAAGAGGTTGATGAATGAAATTCTGAAAGATTTCATTGGCAAGTTTGTGGTTGTATATCTGGATGATATATTGATCTTTAGCAGGACTAAAGAGGAGCATTTGAGGCACCTAACACTAGTAATGAGGAGGCTACAGCAGGAGAAGTTGCTGATCAATTTGAAGAAGTCCTCTTTTATGAAGACAGAACTCATTTATTTGGGTTTCCTAATCTCTTCGAATGAACTGAAGATGGATCCATAGAAGGTGAAAGAGATCAGAGAATGGTCGTCAACAAGAAGCATGTTTGAGGTAAGGATCTTCCATGGATTAGCGAGCTTCTATAGCATGTTCAATAGAGACTTTAGTGGAATTTGTGCACTAATGATGGATACAGTGAAGAAGTGGAACAAGTCCTTTAAATGGAAAGAGGAGGCTAAAAGGAGCTTCAATATACTGAAGGAGAAGATAACAGAATGACCAATTTTGATCTTGACGAATTTTGAGAATACATTTCAGGTAAGATGTGATGCAAGTGGAGTTGCAATAGGAGCAATTTTGAGTCAGGATAACAGACCCATTGCCTATTTCAGTGAGAAGTTGAATGAGACTAAGAAGAAATACTTCACATATGACAAGGAATTATATGCCATAATTCAAGCATTGAAGAAATGGAGGCATTATCTTATCCCGCAAGAGTTTGTCTTGTATAGCAATAACCAAGCTTTACAATTCATAACCAGATAGGAAAAACTGAATCAGAGGCATGCAAAAATGGGTTGAATTTATGAAAAAAATTACTTTTGTCAGAAAACATGTTGGGAATGCTAGCAAGGTTGTTGATGCATTAAGCAAGAGATGTTTGATCATGTAGGAATTCCAAGTGAAGAACTTGGGGTTTGAACACCTTAAGGACATATATCATGATGATGCAGATTTCAAGGAGGCATATGAAGCATGTGCTAATACTGTGTTGAGAGATAGAAGTCAGTGGACAAAGTACATGATTCAGGAAGGACTGTTGTTTAGAGGAAATCAGTTGTGCATACCAAAATGCTCAATAAGGGATAATATTCTGAAGGAAAAGCATAGTGGAGGATTGGTTGGACATTTCAGCCATGATAAAACATTTTCACAGTTGAGAAACTCATACTATTGGCCAGGTATGAGAACAGAGGTGATAAAGTTTGTGAATAGATGTAGAATCTACCAACATGCAAAGGGGAAAAGACATAACACTGGTTTGTATCAACCCTTGCCAATAACAAAAAGGCCTTGGGATACAATAAGCAAGGATTTTGTGTTGGGATTGCCAAGAACACAAAGAGGATTTGATTCCATATTTGTGGCAGTGGATAGATTTTCAAAGATGGCACATTTCACCCCATGCCACAAGACCAGTGACGCAACGCATGTTGCAAATCTGTTTTTCAAAGAAGTTGTGAGACTTCATGGCCTACCCAGGAGCATTGTCTCAGACGGAGACACAAAATTTGTTGGTCACTTTTGGAGGAAGTTATGGAAGAATATGGGGACAGATTTGTCCTTCAACTCAGCTTATCACCCTCAGATAGATGGGAAGACTGAAGTGGTAAATAGAAGTTTGGGGAATTTATTAAGGAGTCTTGTTACTAAACATCATAACCAATGGGATCAGATTCTGCCACAAGTAGAATTTTCATACAACGATTCACCAAATAGGAGCACTGGAAGGAGCCCATTCCAAATACTATATGGAATGCAACCAAGGGGAGTATCTGAGTTGAGAGACTTGGAACAGGGTGAGATCAGGAGCGCTAAAGCAGAGGATTTTGCTGCAAAGATGGAGAAACTCCATAGCCAGATCAAAGGATAGTTGGAGAGTTCTAACCAGAAATACAAGCATAGAGTTGATCAGCATCACAAGGAAATTCAATTTGAAGTAGGAGATCAGGTTTTATCACATCTCAGGAAGGAAAGGTTCCCTAGGGGAACATACAACAAGTTGAATATAAAAAATATAGGACCCTGTAAGATCTCGAGGAAGTTTGATGAAAACGCCTATGAGATTGAGCTGTCAGATGGTGTGGGCATTTCGCCCATATTCAATGTTTCAAACATGCATCCTTACAGGAAATATGACACAGAAGGGTCAGAAGATCAAGGAAATATTCAGTGGCAGAAACAAATGTCTGTGGAAGAAAAGTTGCAGATGGAGAAAATTGTTGATCAAAGGATTGGAAATAATACAAGAAGGAAAACCTATTTTGAGTATCTGGTCAATTGGAAGGGACACCCAATCGAAGATGTTAGTTGGGAAAATGAATTTGTTATCCAGAAGCAAGGAAAATTAGTAGAGGAGCTCATGGACAGGAGTCCATGATTTTTTGTCAAGGGGGGTATCATGTAGGAGCATCGTTGGCAAGTGGGGATTATGATGCATGAGCATCGTTAGCAAGCATGCAGAGGCAGGACCACTCAGCACGTGAGACTTCTTCCAGAAATTCAACGTTAGCGACTGCAACTGATTTTGAAATCTGCCTTAACTTAGCATCAGAATTTACCTTTGGAGGCACGCTTGAACTAGTGTCGAATTTTACCCTTTGAGGCACGTTTTGAAAATCACAAGCGAAGCAGGAGTTTCCACTACGGCTCTGGAGTGCGACTAGACTAAGATAGCATAGGATGAATTTTAGAGTAGGCAAGTAGCCAGGGGAAACCCTAGAAATCTCTTTGAGTTAAGTAGAAGTTTGTATGCTCAAATGGGCTTAGCTGCAATACAGAGAGAAATTAGTTGTAAGAGAGAACTGCGAGTTAGCAGGAGATCTCATCTTTTTAGTTACTGTAATTTGAATGTATTTTGTAGCCATTTCGGCACTTGTGAATATAACAGAAGGAAAATTGAACCAAATACATGTTGTATGATTGGTGTTTGCAATTTCCTGATATTTTTGTTCTTATGAGCAAGTGAATGAATCTATGTGGGAGAGTAGGAAACTGCGAATGTTAGTTTTTCAGTTTCAATTGTTTCTCTTTATTTAAATCTCTGCAAGGTGTGCATCAAGCCATAAAGGAACACAAGGGGATTGGGGGGAGAATTTCTTTGTGAGAAATCCCTTGGATCTGAGTTATCGATATCCCTTAGACACAAGGAGTGCACGAGAAATCGAAGTCTGCACTAGATGAAGCTCCAGAGGAATAACACTCTGGGAAAGTGTTGTCGAGATCTAGGAATCCATTTCCCAAGAGAAGCAAAGGCCAGAACCTTCAGGGACTTAGAAAATTTCTCTAAGTCTGAAAGATTAAAAATCTTAGGAGGGCGAGCATTGTTGACCGTCAGATTGTGGTGAAGGGTCAGTGGTCGTCTGAGGTGAGACAGGTACACAAATTTAAACATTGTGTATGCCCAGGAGGAAACACCCATGAGGACCTAAATGGATGGTGGAGAGATTTCCAGGAGGGACACGAAATCCCATGATTCATTGGATCGAGAGGAGTTGCGAGTAGGTTTGTGGGGAGACCTTTCAATGCTTGACCCTCAGGGGGAATAGTAGCCATCGGACCCCAATAGATCTAGGTCGTTGATCCCATTTCGGGTTTTCGGCTACTGGCAATGCAAAGGGAAAGAGATGGGACTCTTGGCCCACAAAACCCTGAAAGGATCCAAATCGTCGGATCTTCGGAGGTTGGGAGTCGTCAATCTACAGCATGGAGGTGTATCAGGTTTTGGCTATCGGGAGTACAAGGGGTGAGAGCAGGGACTCTTGACCCGCGAAACCCCAAAAGGATCCAGGACATCGGATCTTTGGAGGTTTAGAATCATTGATCAATAGTGTGGGGGTATTTCATATTTCAGCGATCGGGGATACAAAAGGTAAGAGTCAGGACTCTTGATCTACAAAATCCCAAAAGGATTCAGGCTGTCGGATCTTGGGGACTTAGAGTCATCGATCCACAATAGGGAATTGTTTCGACTGTCATGACTTGGAGGAATGAACATACCTCATGAGGGGTGAAGTCACAAAATGCGAAACACCAAATTGATCATCATCGTTGATCGAAGGGAGATCTGGACCGTAGATATCGGTCTTCATGGTTTCGTCTCTCATAACTTGGAGAAGCCCGAAGTGCTCTGTGGTAAAGTTGGTGGTCACCTACATGTGGTGAAGTGAGCCAGGGAAAGGGGGAATCTATCCTTCACTAGGACTTATCGGGGTTTCAGGACCAGAGGAACTAGGGACTCGTTACATTGGAAAACGCCGAGGATGCGAAACATAATGCGCCCTTCAAGCTAAGCTGGTGGTCGTTCCTAAGGTCATGAGGAGTGGGGGCCATGCCTAAAACTATTGTGCATGGGTAAAATAAAGACAAGAGTCTATGGACTAAGTTTTATAGGTTCCAGTTCGGAACCAAGAGAGCCACTCTAGCTCCGGAATTCGAAGATCCTGACCTGGAGGTCGTGCAGCCCTGAGGAGGGATAGGGGGTCTGCATCATATACCCTTCATGAGATTTGAATTTTTTTTATCTATATAGTTTTATTTACTTCTTTGTGGGGTTTATTAAAGGAGAGGAAAACATCCCTCCTATGGTTAATTTGTGTTGCATATTATATGTGCCTAGTAAACATATATAACCATATCAGACTTCAACTTCTAAAAATGTCCATTTATCTTATCTGGATACGACATAGATTTCATAAATAAATCTTAACTTTGAACCCTCTGTTCATAAAATATCTCTATGGTTAAATCATTAAAATAATATTTTTTCCAGTTTACACAGAGATGCGGTAGAGAACTCTCCCATGCTCTATCTCAATTCCTTAAATTGGTAAAAGTGTTACTCTAATTTTACTGTGTGTATGCTTGAAACTTTATTCTCTATGTAGGCAAAGGGTTACTGGCCATAATAAATTTTTCTAACTTACTTGTACGATTTTGTCTTAAACCATCGCGTTCCATGTTCTTACACAGTAGTGAAAAATCCTAAACCTATGTTATGTATGTATATATATACTAGGCATCGTATTATCATTTAAACAAACTAGTTATAAAGAGGCATTGCCTTACCCTCTTTGGGGTTGCACAAATGTGTTTTATTTAATCATTAACACTGTGCAACATACAGTTCGTATGATTTTGTCGTATGATTCATAAACTGTATTTCTGTATTTCTCTCATAGTTATAATCTCGCACCTTTTAAATCCTTGTTATTATAATTGTAGCTTTCCTTCTGTGCTTTATAAAATATTTGGACTTAGATTATATCAATTAATGATGGGGCCCTGGTTTTGTTTTTGTGGGGGTACCCATCAACTGGATTAAGGATACACCATCCCCCTTTGGTTGTGGGTGGATCATCGCACCCGTTCCAATGGTGTTTGGGTCCTTTACCGAGTTCAAGAGAAGTACTCTTTCATCTTGGTTAATTAAGAAATTTATTTTCAATCATTTTCTTTAAGGACAATATTGTTTTCTAAACCCTATCATTTTTATCTCTGTAGGTTAATAAGTTCGAAGGAAAACATATCAAGGAGGACCGCCTTACTCAAAACGGTATTCGAGTTCTGATCTTGGCGTTTTATATAAAACTTCTCAGATTTTGTTTACTAGTGGTACATGGTTCCTTACCCTAGGGTACTCCACTATAATAAATTTTGAGGCAAGGTTTCCTGTTTGTACAGATCATTTGTGCTTTAATCTTAAATGAAAATCCAGGTTACTAAAATCATTTGAACAAGTTTCCAACTATTGTAACAACTACTATAACATTTATTTGTAGACTATTGAAAATCATTGTTTTTAGACCTGCTGTAATATAAACATGGATTGTTAATTACCCTATCTTTTCCTTTATAGCCTTGTACAATTTTAACAATGGCAGTTACTTATACACTCATGCAGTTCAAGGATCGATAGAAATTTTTTCTTTATATGAAAACAATATATATCTAAACTTTTTACCTAATTAACACCATTAATAAAAAATCATAACCTCAATCTAGTATTAGCACCAACAAATAATCTTAAACACTAATCCAACCCCATACAACTTTATCTATTAAAACTGAATACTCCTAACCCATAAAAGGCCTTAATTTATTCTTTTACTTAACTTATTAACAACTAATCAAATAAACAAACACACCTAAATACACTAAATTAATTCTAAAACAACTCTAATATTTAAAAAACTTAACTTTACCTTTAACCTAGAAAACCTTTCTACACCATTAAAACCAAAAACAACAAAACCACCTTCAAAAAAATTAAATTAAAAGATTTTAATAAAACTTTAAACAATTTCTATGAAAACCCCTAAATGAACCTTATTAAAACTTCAATTCACTCATACACCTTCAATTAATTGATTTAATTAAAATAACCTTAAAAAACATAATAAACATTTTAATAAAAAATTTAAAAAATTTAAAAAATAAAAAAATATATATAATAAAAAAAAACGCAATTAAACCTAATATAATCCTCACCATAAAACTCGAGCCGACACATAATTCCCCCTGTACAGTTAGTATCAGTATTTATAACCAAATTTTCCCTTCAATTAAAACCCAGGCTTCTTGTCCTCATGATGGATCCTGATATGGATTTGAAACATCGAGAATCCATTGACAATATTGTGGTCTCTCTGAACACAGCTGAAAAGGACAAAGTTGTCATTTCCATATTGTTGCGGTTTTTTACTAGAGCGTCATATTAAAAATTTGAGAGTTTTTATGAATTTCTTGTTAATATTATCATCTAGGTCTCATACAAAATTTTATTTAGTTCATGACCTATAATCTTTTGTAGTTTACAGAAGTTGGCATTTCAATAAAATTACACCAGTGGAGAAAATGCACAAAAGGGGTGAAAGTAGTTTTTTCAGGAAGCCATAAATTTAAGCTTAGAGATCGGAATGAGTCATGAGTATAGTCGTTGGAAACATGATTCAGTAGATAATAACCTAAAATTATTATAATTGGGATAACTATGACATAGTTCTTCATGACCTGAGTAGAAAAATGACCTGTAGCATTAATTGACAATTAATTGTAAAATATGCATAATTCTAACAAAACGATTGCTTGCACACTTTGCAAAATTAGAGGTATAATAAGATAAATTTAAGCATAGGATTGGATATCATAGTCATGGAAGCATTATAGAGCTTGTGGAGGTTGGTTGAGGAAATAAAGAGCTACAGGGCAAGTGATGAAAAGTGGATAAAGAACTCAAGAAGAATGGAACAAAAGAATTATTAGTCAACCAGTACAGAGTAGGAAACAATAGCAAGAATCCTCACATGGGACATGAAGCCAACAAGTGAATAATTTCATTAATGGGCTTAGAATGGAAAATTAAGAATCTATAGCCTTGAAGGTAGAGATGTGTAGATAGTTGCAAAGCTTGTTGTGAAAGAGAACAAGGAGCTTAAGAGGTGATGTGTGAATCATCTCTATGTGTCAAGCATATGAGTTCCTAGGAAGGATTTGCTAGCTATGACTTATCTACCTTTTCTAAAAGTACTTAGAGCAAGAAATCCACTTATGATATTAGAGTTCACATTGAAAGCATGATATCAATGAAGAGAAATCAAGGATAGAATAATGAAGGTTATTTCACTTGAAAAGTGCCATTGAATGAAAATAGATTTCCATTGAGAATGGTCTTTAGTGGGAAAAGAATGTATTCAAATGGAATTGTTAAATGAATTGAAGAGAACTATTTTTGAAAATTGGGAAATCCAATGGAAAACTGGAAGTAATAGCAGGGATGTGGAATGATTATGGGTAAGTTAAATTCAAGGATGTTGTGATAGTAGATTGATGGGATGTTGTGAGCTACATCATTCCAAGGTGTTGGAATGTTTCATTAAGGCAAAGTTTGGGTATGAATTCCTAAGAGAGGTTGTTGAAAATAAAACAGATTGGTTGGATTGTAGAATGGCCAAGTGGAACTTGGATGGAAAGTGTTACGACCAGGGAGAAATAGTGCAAATGATTAGAATGGAAGCACACAAGGCAACAAGGATATGAAGAAATTCAAGTACAATTAACTACAACATAAATAAATAAATAAGTGAACTGAAACATAAATGCACTAGAGTGCATGATGCATACAATGAAGTTAAAATGTATATGCATTTGTAGGAATGTATACAATGAATGCTTGGTTCATATAGATATGTATTTTTTCATATATACGTGCTTGGATATGCATATGGCATGCTTGTGGACTAAGAATTGTTTGTTTTTATATACATGCAATAATGATTTTATGGCAATTGAGTATGACTAATGAGGGATTATTTATTCAGAAAAAATGGTATAGCATGGTTAAATATGTGGATATTGATGTTGCTTATGACCTGCATCTATGTGATGACCCATGAGGGTGGTAGGAATGGTGATCAAAACAATGGAGGATGAATCCTATGAGCTTCTAAAAATACTAGTTGACTAGGTAGCATCAAGTAGGTTGGTAACAACCATGCAGGTATGCATTTGGTTGTTTCCAATATTGAAGGGAATTGAGGTAAGAATTCCCTTAGTTAATTTTTCCATATTTAAATTGATATGTAATGGATGAAGGACTAGAGTATGCAAATCTTATTGATTCTATAATTCATTTAGATGAAATGTTAGTTGCATATTCTGTTATGATTGGTTATGAGAACATAACCAGGTCAAGTTAGGAGACATAATCCTAATATAGCAATGAATAACCATAGAGCTAGTCACATGGGAGACCATGATATGTTTAGATATGGAAGGGATATAACACTATGTGAGTGCTCAATGGTTTCCCATGTATAGATTTTGTTTGGACTACAACCTCTTTGTTGACATTGAAGAGCACTTAGGAATTATGTTTCCTCATGTCATGTATGGGTTGAAGAGGATGGTATCCAAATAGTCGGACAATATTGAGAAGAGTTTGGATGATGTGTTGAGGTGTTGGCCAGACCTTCCAACTCACCACGGTGAAGTGCATGACATAGTTATGTGGTATTATGTATTCAATGCATGGATGCATTGTGTATATGTGGCCATGGGTATTAGCACATCGATTGTTAATGTATTGGTAAGTATTTGTTGTATTATGATGAAAAGCATGTGGTGTTGAAAATGCATAGTGAATGATAGTGGCATTATATTTAATATGAATACTAGATAAAGGTGATTGAATTGTTGTTTGTTACAATTCTGAGACTGTTTTTTGGAGCTATTGAAAATGTTACAAGTAGTATTAAAAGAATTATTGAATGCATTTTGGTGAATGCATGTATATATTATATTGCATAGAAATGATTATGCTAACAAATGAAATGATGTGAGTACTTCTAATGCATAAATTTGAGAACACTTCAAGAGTTGTTAGATATTGCAACAAGAAAGTTGTAGGTTAAAATAGTCACATAATGATGAATTATGGAAAAGCTATGTCACGGAAATGAAGTAATAAATTTTTTTATGGATAGAAGATAAAAAAGATTGGTTGATAATACATGTTTCGAGAATGATGGGTTCATTCCATTTAATAGTTGAATTCCATTTAAAGTCAAGAATGGATGGAAGTAATTGAATTGTAGTTGTAAATAATTATGAGATTACTTTGTGAGTTTTTGTAATTGTTTCCATGAAAATATATATATTGTAAATGAGATATTGATATTTTGATTGGCTAAGTGTAAATTGAGGAAAATTGCAAGAAGAGTAGTGTCGGATATGGAAATAATGTAATCCAATAAGAAATATTGGTCTCTACTACTACAAGAGCCAAACATTATGAATAAAATCTCATGTTTGAAAATTTTGTTTTTCTGTATAACACAATTTTGGAAATTGGAATCTAAAAATTACTAACAATCTGTTTGGTTGTGTATAATTGAGAAAGAATTACAGGTAGAATGGTCTTGGATATGGAATGGATGTATGCCCATAAGGAATATTGATATCTACAGCTGCAAGAGAAAAACATTATGAGCATAATCCTTGTCTCTTGGGAATTTTATTTCTTGTATAAAACAAATTTGAGAAATTAAAAAAAAAAAGTTGTTATGATATGCTAACTATTGGTTTAGGTGAGTGAAGGTTGAGAAAATTGCAGGAAGAATGGTATAGGGTATGGAACTGTTGTAAGACATAATAAATATCGATATATATTGTTTCAATATCCAAACGAATTATGATCGAGAAGCTCATGCTTGGGAAATTGTGTTTTCCTGTATAAAATAGATTTGACATTTAATGAGTAAAATTATTATGATGATATCTCATGATGACTATATGTGTGTAATACATATGAGATGTTGGATATTTGAAGTTGGAATATTGCAAAGAAGAGCACCAGGAGGGAATCGAGCTCAATGACAAAGGCATGGAATGAAGAAAGTCTAGTGGACTTGTTGCAGCTAGATTTCTTGGAGCTGCAAATATGAAACTTTCTGGCCAAGGGCATTGAATCCTTGAAGAGAAGTGGTACAACCTAAAGGATTGTAGAGCAGAGAATGGAGGCACACAACTTGGGTTGGGCAAGATGATAGGGAAGGAGAGCTTCTTGGTGGGAACAACTACCAGAAATATAAATTGTGAAACTCATTACACATGTTTTGGGATGGAGTGCCTATGCATGCATGTTTTTAGGTTGGAGTGCCTATGTATATGAGGATTTGGATGGACTACCTATGAATATTAAAGGATAGAGAGCCTAGATTTTTAATATTAAGAACATTTGTATGGTGTTGTGCATTGAGGACAATGCAAAAATAAGGTGAGGGGGATGTAACACCTCGGTTTTGATCCATAAAACTAGAATGTTTTACATAATTGTGACTTAGTTTGGTGAGACAGTAAAGTTAAAAAGGAGTAGGAGTTCCTAGGAAATGAAATACTTCTACATACATATCAATAAAATACATCATTGGTTGCAAGACAGACAAGGACAAGAGATAGGCAGCTATGATTCCACGAGATAAGGGGGTTAAAGGGGATAAGTCTTTTTATTATATTGTTTTACCCATATTGGTTTAATTGGAGGAAGGGGTTACATGAGATTCTTAGGAAAGCCACGTGGTTCTTGATTTCCAAGTGAATATATAAACCGCTCTTGGGGCTATTTTGGGGGTTCTTCTCCATTCACTCTTACACTCTTTCCTTGGGGTTATTCTTATTTCACTCTTTCTCATTTTTTGTGCTCTTAATCTAGGCATGGAGATGAATGGTTAGAGGTAGAGAGCCATTTTTATATGGTTGTGAGGAATTACTTATCATTCTAGGAGGGAATTATTCCTTTGTGCATGAGATTGATGGTAGTTCTGAAAGAACTATCCACAATTGAGATTCCTTGGAGTTTCCATCATGGAGATTTCCTGACCAGTAGCACTAGATCCCTAGAGAGAAATGGAACATCCTGAGGTACTGCATGGCAGAGAAATGGGTTCATTTATTTTGGTTGTGTAGGCTGGAAGGGAAGAGAGATGCAAATTAGGATTGTTGTGTGGTTAGGAAAACATGAGAGCTTGTTATCTAATTGGTGTGTTTTTAGATTTGTCCTAGGACCCATTCTTGTGGATTCATATCCCTAGCTCGGGGGTGACACTGTTGTTGAGATTAAATGAAAAACAACATATATGGTTGGGAGGAATTTCCTTGGTCTGCAACCAGTTGGTGAATTTCTACTGGAAAGGATAAGTGATCATTGTGTTTTTTGTATAATGTGTACTCAACTATGTATTTATTTATCTCTGAGATGTATTTCTATGTTCATGCTTTCTGGTTATTTGATATGCATGGTACATTGTTCCTTTCTTGAATGGATTAGCATGTTCTTGATTATTGCATGCGATTATTTCATTATTCTTTATTAATTAATTATTATCATATTTTGAAATTGATTCAAGAATTGTGTTTGGACGTAGCGTGGCCAGCCCGTGGGTGACTTGGTATGTTACATAAGTAAAGAAGGAATTTATATTGACTTAGGAAGGATTAAGGCCATCAATGAGTTAATCCCCCCTACATATAAAAAGGGAGTACATTATTTCTTTGGAAAGATAAATTATGTGCAACGATTTGTTCCTGATTATGCCACAATTGTGAAGCCAACTAATAAGTTACTAAAAAAGAACCAAAAATTTGATGAACTCCAGAGACTCAAAAGGATTTTGAAAATATAAAGCATGCAATTACTACTGCTCTTGTTCCTTTCGGTCCAGATTTTGACAAACATAGTATATTATATTCATTTTCCTTAGAAGAGACTATTGCTTCCATAATTACACAAAGAAATTTGAAGGGATAAGAGCTTCTAATTTCCTTCATGAGTAAAACATTACACAATTATGAACTGAAATATTCCACCATAGAAAAGAAATATTTTTGTTTGGTAAAGGAATTGTCTCATTTCAAAACTTACATTTTTTTATCCCATGTTATAGCTTATGTATCACATCCTCCAGTTAAAATGTTACTCAACCAACAATTTAGAGAAGGAATATGGGAAAACTGGCTTGTCAAACTTCAAGAATATGATATGGAGATCAAACCTCTCAAAGTTGTCAAGGGAAAAGGATTGTGCAAGTTCATGATTGGTATTGAAGCCATAAATATTCCTCACGTGGATGATCTACCAACACAAGATGCATTTATTGCAAGATCTGAATGGTACAAAGAGATCATTTTTTATCTCAAATTTGGACAATTTCCTATTGAAATGTCTTCTAAGGAAAGGAGGTCCTTGACTATGAAAACTAATCAGTATGTATTGATATGTAGAATAATTTTCGAAGAAATTTTGATGGTGTATTATTAATATGCCTAGACCATTCAAAATCCCACCAAGTGCTACAAGAATTTCATGAAGGAGTTTATGGAGGAAATTTTGCACCAGTGGTAACTACATAAAGAATCATCAAAGATGGTTATTGGCCCACCATGTTTAAATATTCTTATGCAATGATAGTAAAATTCCTTACCTACCTAAATTTATTTGGAAAAATGAAGAGAAAGGCCATGCCCTAGAAAATCATTTTAGCTTAAGCACCATTCTTACAATGGGGTTATATGTCATTGGTCCAATCAATCCAAAATCTAGCAAAGGACATGCATACATTATCACTGCAACTGATTATTTTACAAAGTGGAAAGAAGAAATAGCTTTGAAGAGTGTTGATTCAAAACAGTTGATTATTTTCCTAAAGGATAACATTTCATCCAGATTTGGTGTTCCCGAGAAATTTATAACATACAATGGATAAATTTTCATCAAAACAAAATTCATAGACTTTTGTGGGGAATATGGAATATTAATGGGACAATCATCCAATTATTGTCCTCAAGTAAATGGATTGGTTGAATCAACCACCAAAACATTGATACAAGTTCTAAAAAATATCATTGCAACAAATCAAAGAAAATGGCATAGAAATCTAAAAAATG
>SNQJ01S0043507.1:30099-50340 GCA_010110895.2 Picea sitchensis | reverse complement strand
TTAACAAACCATTGCAACCAATGATTCAACTTAATAAAATTGATCTCACCTTGATATAGATTGATTTATATTTTAGATTCCATCTTAAACATAGGTTGTGAAGGAGTGATGGAACTTGAACTTGGTTGGTCTTTCTCAGGCTCATTTTTTGACTTGTTTTCTAGGTATTCACTATGTCCCATTTTCTCATCCCATCAAACTTTTCAGTTAGATCCACCAACCTCCCCAAAATTTCTAAGGTTGTTCACTACAGCCGCCATGAGCATGGCCATGTTGTGTGAGATATCAAGGTCTTGCTCTTCCATCCTCACAAATATCTCTCTCGCTACATCCCGAGGGTTCTTATGAAAAAATTATCTACCATGGATAAGGTTCTATGACTTCCTCCTTAAGCCAAATCCTATATCTTGCAACTTCACACAAAAACCCAAAGAAAACGCATTTGATACCAATATGATATGTAAACTATTGTGGATATTCCATTGGAATAGTTCATCATAACAGATCTTGTATTATGCTGAAATATTTTATTATGTAGGTTTATTTCCTTAGATATTAGGTTTATCATCAATAGCTTATTACTCAAATTTATGAAAATAACTGAAACAAGAAAATGAATGAAAAATCAAATGAACACACCATGCACACAAATGAACACAATATGTATCATATGAAACCTGAAGTGGGATAAAACCTAGCTATAAGGTGATGCCTATGCCCTGCTCTCTTTTCTTGAGTTATGAACATGCAAATACAAATAAAGGGGCACTCATTATGGAGTTTCCTTTGACACTATGGATTAATTGGCTAATACAAAATATTCTTCTTCCTTTATTATGTTCTCAAATCCCACTACTAGTATAAAAACCTAGATGAGTTTTAAACATCTCCAATAAAACAAAACAAATCCAAATCACAACAAAAAATTAGGGTATCATTCCCATAATCATCAGAGACAAATTATACTTATACACATTGAACAAAATAATCATACGCTCAACAAAAATCAATCCATAATGGATTCACCACTGTCTTGACCTCATCCAATTATTCTATACAAACCCAAGATAAAAAACCCAACAACTCCGATACCACGTCGGGACAGGTAAATAAATGCAGAGGAAAATAAAGGATATGAGAGTAGTGGTGATGTCTAAAGAAACTATTATAGTGAATAAAAAATGATCTTCATGTTCTGGTAAGTGATAGACCGATCTGAGGGACCATCTATAAATAGGTTTGGTCATGGACCAAACCAAACAACCATGGATCACGTCGGTTGTATTTGTCCATAAAATGTGGATCTGGAATCTGAATGTGGACATGATAAACCATTAGTTTAGATGGTGGTCAGACCCAAAGAATGGTCAACTCCATTATTCCTATAAGGTGAGGTTTACCAAGGAACCCAATGCTCCAACAAGAGGCGCCCTCTAGCTACAAAATTGAGAGCCCTTCCCCTAGATTCCCCCTTTCATCAACTAGAAATTTGATGATATATTCCATCTTAATAGGATTAATATATTGAGTTATCCTCCAAAAATCACATACCCAAGTAAACTAGGGATTGAAAGGAAAATCATAATTTCTTAAGGTTTAGGAGCAACTGATAATTGAATCCCAATACAAGTATTTTTTTCTCATAATAAAATAAAGCTTGTGGAGTTTCATGGCCATTATGGGACTGCAAATACATGAAATTTGTGTCTCTTGTGACATCTCCAGTGACATCTTCCCTCACTGCTCCTTGCTATCCATATACAAAATCCAAGGGTAAAGGAGACAAATTCCCAAATAAAGTTTTGAAAGGGGACTTACCAGTAGATGTATGGACTACCTTGTTATAAGAGTGTTGAATATAGATCATATTTTCATCCCAAGTATTTATATGATTTTAATTGTAACCCCTCAAAAGATGAATTGATGTCCTTTTGACTACTTCTGTCTACCCATCTGTTTGTGTATGGAATGTTGTAGATATCTTCAACTTGGTGTCCATATTTTCCCAAAGTTTAGTCCAAAAGGCACTGAGAAATATGATATCCCTATATGAGATGATGCTCCTTGGTATCCTAAAATGCACCTAAACCTATTCAAAGAACATATTTACTGCTTATTTTCCTTTTAAGTCCTTTTAACAAGGAATACAAATGCACATCTTGTTGAACCTATCAACTACCACAAACAAATAGTCATTTCCCTTCCTATTTGTTGGAAAACTAACCTCAAAATCCATGGAAATGATTTCCCAAGGTCGAATGGGTATAGGAAAGGAATGGAATAAAAATTTATTTCTATTATTGGGCTTATTGATACTACAAAGTATGCATCCTCTAATGTACCGAGCTACATATTCTTGAATTTTTGTCCAATACACATACCTTTGTAAGGTGACATTTGTTTTCCCAACACAAAAATATCCTGCAACCTTGGAGGTGTGTGCGTCTCTAATAAGATGAAATATTTCACCTATAGGGACACATAGCTTGTCTATGTTATAAAGAGACCCATTTTAGAGATGATAGTTAGCCTTACCATCACTTTATTCTACATGGAATTGGCCTTGTAGCTATTGAAATGCCTCTTTAAAGTCCTCATCTTCTGTGTATGACTCTTTGTATGTGTCATGGGTAAAAGGGTCCATGTGCATAAGATTTCCAAAAGATATAATATTGTATGTAGATAGCCTTGAAATCATGTCTACCAAATTATTAGTACTTCCCTTCTTATATTTGATGACTAGATGAAACTGTTACAAAAACCTCATACACTTGTAGTGTCTCTTTTGTTGAAGCTTACTCTAGGCCTAAAAATACTACAGTGGATGGTGATCCATGTGGATACAGGTTTCCTTTCCCATCCGATATTTATTCCACTTATTAATATCTTGAACTAGGGGATATAGTTCCTTGTCAAACGTAAGGTAGTCCATTCTTGATGCAGACCCCTGCTCTCCTCGGGGTTGCACGACCTCTCGGTCTAGGATCTTTAATTCCAAACCTAATTGGCTCTCTAAGACCATAATGGTCCCATTTGCAAATTAACACATGCCCCTTCAATCCTCTGACGTAGATTCTATGGAACCCACAAGCCTTATTCTTAGCGCTCTGGGTGCTCTTCAATTTGTCGATGCTAGCTCCTCTACACTAGCCCCTTCCTACATATTCCCTTGGGATATGACCTTGTTCAAGTGAGTGATTGCGGGCGCGACCAACGATGGTTTTAGGCCAACCAAATTTTCGCCTCGCAACTCACTACAAGGCGCCACGTATCCTTTTGCTGATACCATGGTTGAAATAGCGGCCCACCCTAAAAATTTTAATGTCCTAGCACTTTCTGGCCCCACAATGAAGTGTGACCGTCAATCTTACGATATTGATGGTGCTTCTAGACTGACGGATGAGATATGTCTCTTCCAAACCAATGATTCAGATCCAATTCTCCCAAATCAGATGGTTGATATTTACTTTGGGTCTTTACCTAGATTCCACGGATTTATGCCACCTTCCCTCTGGATCGGATGATTGATGTTTACTTTGGGTCTTTACTAGAGATCCACATATTTACGCCACCTGTTATTCAGATCTGATGGTTCAAATCTACTTCGGATGATCCGACGTTTGAGATTTACTTCGAAAGATCGGATGATCCCAAATGTCTTCGGGACTTCGGAACTTTGGCAAGTTCCCTCTCTTGCATGTGCAAAACGCTAAGGCTTGCGCACCTTGATTTGATCGAATGATTGTTGTTCCTCTGAATTGGTGATCCAACGACCACTGTCGCTCTCCCTCCCGAGCTTCTGACTTCCTCTGACTTAGAATATTTTCTAAGTATCCAAAGGCTTCGACCTTTGCCCCTCCTTCGAGTTAGTCTATTGGGTCTCTTCCACACTTATGAAAAGTGTTATCCCTTCTGATCTTGATCCTTAGAGGATTTTGATTTCCCACACACTCCTTGCATTTCTGGGATTTCATCAAACTTATATCCAAAGGATTTCTTGAAAATAAATTCTTCTCACCCTCCTGGCGTTCTTCTTTCTCAATGCACACCTTGCAGAGCTCCTCTTTATATAGTGTTCTATAACTCTGTCTCTCTCTGAACTCAACATTGAGTTGTTCCTGTGCACTCCTTTCACTTCTGCTAATGAAGATCAACACTACCTCTCCTGATATTCTTTGAGTTTAATTCACCTCTGTCAACACACTCCTTGCGAACTATTTGCACTCCTTGCACTCGAAAACTCAAAGAAGAGAAGCAATTGAAAATGATTCAATTATTCACCAGTTCATACATTCAAAACATGAATGACATATAAAATCATAATAATGAATGAAAATACATAAACACACAAAAAGTTCATATGTAAGAAAAGCTGTTTTCTTTCTATTAAGATGAATGTTCGATTACAATATGTGCAGGCTGGACTGTAACATAGTCTCAACTCTCTCAAAAAAAACTATTATACTTCCTATTCAATGACAACACTCCTCCAACAACCTCATTTGGGCATTCCATGCATCTACATATACAGGAAGGTTCCTAGGGTTCCCTCTGACTACCTCTCCTATCGAAGTAACAACTAACAACTACTCAAGCTCTGTTACATTCAAGACTGAGAGTGAAACTCCCAGACCTCTCGCGATCATTCAGTTTTTGAGCATTTCTCTCTTCTTCAATCATCCATTCAAAACATATTTGCAGAATAAACGTCGGCTTTTAGATTCTGATTAATTTAAAAAGGTGCGCTATGGCACTGAGTTGTCCCTCCACGTGGGCTTTGCTGACGATGCTCCTGCATCATACTCCACTGCTGGGAAAAACATGAGCTCCTTCTCATGGCTCCTTTGCCATGTTGTTGAGATCCTCCAAGGTCCCATACTTTCTCCTGGAGCTGTTCATCTGCTCCTTTTCCTTGCAACTTCTTTTTCCTTGTGATGACGTCTTCTTGTGATGCTTCCAACATAAATCTTTTTATCTTCTCTATTTCTTTGTCCAGTTGGTCCATTGGCTCATTTTCCCCCTGCAGTATGCTTTGTTTCCTTTTCTCTCCATCAATTTCCAACTTGACTTGTTGGATAATATTATTTTTCATTTTTACCCTTCTCTCCAGGGCCTCCATCTCTTCACACAAACCAACAAGATCCATGCTATCTGTTTCTTCCTCCTCTGCTGTAGTTTCATATTCTACAGTTATCTCTTGCTCAACTTCTTGAATGAAAAATTTGAGCCATTCCTCTTAATGCTCTTCTCCCCTTGCTGTAGATCCCAATTCTACAGTTTCCTTATGTTCATCTCCTTGACTGAAAATTTTGAGCAGTTCAACCGAATGCTCTTCTTTCTCCATCTCTTGGGCACATTGAAATGTGTGCTCTTTCTCCTATTCACCAATCTGATCAATCTGAACTTTCATTTTATCTTCATATCTTGTGGAATTAGTTGGCCACTCTGTTGCAGACTCCATTTCTGCAGTCTCACCACTAAGTTGTTGCTCAACTTCCTCCTCTAATAGATTGATTTTTGTCATCTCCTCTTGTGTTGGTTCAAATCCAACTTCCTCCAGCCGTGCCCCAGGCTAGTATGCTCCTCCACCTGTTTCCAATTTGGCCCGTTGGAGATTCCTACTCTGCATATTTACTCTTCTTTCCTGGGCTTCTAATTCCTCATACAACTCAACAAAATATATGTTGTCTGATTCCTCTTCTTCTGCAAGCTCCAATGCTGCAGTTATCTCCCTTTCATCTTCCTCGCTGAAACATTTTGAGCAATTCTGCTGAATACTCTTCTCCTAAAATCTGCATGACCGTCTCCTGGCATCCATCTTCTAGTTTTGGATTGACCAACCAATCCTCCAGCATCTTCATCTCTCGATCCCATTGAGTGAGAAATTCATCTGAATTCTCCTCTTTTTCTGTTGGGGAAAACATCAGTGTTTTCTCCTTCTCCTCCTCTTTGATAGTCTTTGTTGGCTGTATTTCCTCTGCTACACCTGCATCACATACATAGTTAGCTTTAAAATCATTTGGCTCCATGGCCTCTTTCTTGGATTTTTGTTTCACTACCTCCTCATGTGCAACACTTGTATTAGCCTCTACTGGACTATTTTGTAGGAATATTTGAATTCCCCCAATGATTAGAACACACCTCTGATCTTCTTTCATCAACACTCCTTGCTGATATGAACTCTCAAATGAGTTCATTTCTTCTCCCTTTCCCACCTGACAACTTGGGTTTTTCTCTCTGCCCACCTGACAATCTATGAGATCAATCGATCCCATGTCATTTCCCACCTGGAAATTTGAACTTTTAGCACTGCTCCTCTGGCAGTATATGAGATGTTCCACTGATCTCTTTCTATTTCCCACTTGGAAACTTGAAATTCCATTTCTTCTCTCTTGGAAGTTTATGAAATCTCTTGCTAATCTCATATCATTGCCCACATGGAAATATGGATTTCCACTGCTGTCCTTCTGACATTCTATGAGATCCTCCAATGATCTCATTTCATTTCCCACCTGGCAATATGAAAATCCATCTCTGCTCTCCTGGCAGTTTGTGAGATCTTTATCTGATCTCACCTCCTCCTCATCATTGAGGTGTCTCCCAATTTCTGGTTCACGGATGTGAATCAATTCCTCCTCTGTGTCACTAAGGGTTTCAACATGCCTCAATCACTTCCTCAACTCTTGTTGCTTTTTTCTGGCCAACAACTTTTGAACATACCATTTTACCTTCCTGTTCATAGGACATTCATACCTCTAGTGTACCTTTGTCTTCTGCTACATCTTCAATGTCACCTGTTCCATTCTTTCTCTTATCTCAATGAGCTCCTTGTCAATTTTTTCCTTACTTTTCTTCTTGTGGTCCGCTCCTCAACCATACTTATGTCCTTCAGTAGCCATATTTTTTGTCTTCAACCCTCCTGGCTATCTACCATTTGCTGCACATTTTGCAACAATATTTACAAAGCATCAACACTTTGTCCCTTTTCCTTTACTCGTTGTTCTACATGAAAACTCCAACTTCTGATACCATTTGATGTCATCATATTATTTCTATTCACCTTTTCAACTTTTCCTACAATCTGCAGACACAATTCAGTTCTTGAGACTACTTGGTGTAGTCAGATTGTCTTTTCTATCCCCTTCATCTGAAATCTATGGACAAATCAACGCTGATACCTCTTGATGATATCAAACTATCTCCTTCATATCTTTTCCTCTTTTGCCTTCTCTCTACAAGCAAAAATTCATCTTTGATACCACTTGATGCAGACCCCCCTTGCTCTCCTCGGGGCTACACGACCTCTCGGTCTAGGATATTCAATTCTGAACCAAATTGGATCTCTGAGACCATAATGGTATCATTTGCGAATTAACACATGCCCCTTTAATCCTCTAATGCAGGTTCTATGGAACCCACATGCCTTCTTCTTAGCACTCTTCAATTTGCAGGCGCTATCTCCTCTCCACTAGCCCCTTCCTACATATGCCCCTGGGCTATAACCTCGTGCAAGTGAGTGATTGCAAGCACGACCAAGGGTGTTTTTAGGCAAATCCACTTTTTGCCCTGCAACTCACTACAAGGTGCCACGTATGCTTTTGCTGATACCGTGGTTGAAATTGCGGCCCGCCCTCAAAATTTTAACATTCAGGCACTTTCTGGCCCTGCAATCGAGTGTGATCATCAATCTTACGATCTTGATGGTGCTTCTGAACTGACGGCTGATATCTATCTCTTCCAAACCAACAATTCAGATCTAATTTTCCCGAATCNGGTGCCATGTATGCTTTTGATGATACCGTGGTTGAAATTGCGGCCCACCCTCAAAATTTTAACATTCAGGCACTTTCTGGCCCTGCAATCGAGTGTGATCATCAATCTTACGATCTTGATGGTGCTTCTGAACTGACGGCTGAGATCTATCTCTTCCAAACCAACAATTCAGATCTAATTCTCCTGAATCAGACGATTGATATTTACTTTGGGTCTTTACCCATAGTCCATAGATTTATGCCACCTTCCCATTGGATCGAACGATTGACGTTTACTTCAGGTCTTTACTCGGGATCCACAGATTCACGCAACCTATTATTTAGATACGACGATTCAGATCTACTTCGAACGATCCGACACTTGAGATTTACTTCGGACGATCGAATAGTCCCAAATTTCTTTGGGACTTCGAAACTTTGGTAAGTTCCCTCTCTTGCATGTGAAAAAATCTAAGGCTCGTGCACCTTGATTTTATCGGACGGATGTTGGTCCTATGAATTGGTGATCCAACAAACATTGTTTCTCTCCCTCCTAAGCTTCCAACTTCCTCTGACTTAGAATATTTTCTTAGTATCCAAAGGCTTCAACCTTTCCTCCTCCTTCGAGTCTTTCTATTGGGTCTCTTCTGCACTTATTAAAAGAGATATCCCTTATGATCTTGATCCTTAGAGGATTTTGATTTCCCATGCACTCCTTGCATTTATGGGATTTCTTCAAAATTAGATCTGAAGGATTTCTTGAAAATAAATTCTTCTCGCCCTCCCGACGTTCCTCTTGCTCAATGCACACCTTGCAGATCTCCTCTTTACAAAGTTTTCTATAACTCTGTCTCTCTCTAAACTCAACACAGAGTTGTTCCTATGTACTCCTTGCACTTCTGCTGATGAAGATCAACGTTACCTCTCCTGAGCTTCTTTGAGGTTAATTAACCTCTGTCAATGCACTCCTTGTGGACTATGTGCACTCCTTGCACTCGAAAAATCAAAGAAGAGAAGGAATTGAAACTTATTCAATTCTTCACTAGTTCATACATTCAAAACATGAACGACATATAAAATCATAACAATGAACGCAAATACATAAACACACAGAAATTTCATATGTAGGAAAAGCTACTTTCTTTCTATTAAGATGAATGTTCGATTACAATATGTGCAGGTTGGACTGTAACAGAGTCTCATCTCTCTCAAAACAAACTATTCTACTTCCTATTCAATGACAATACTCCTCTAGCAGCCTCATTTGGGCATGCCATGCATCTACATATACAGGAAGGTTCCTAGGGTTCCCTCTGACTACCTCTCCTATCGAAGTAACAACTAACAACTACTCAAGCTCCGTTACATTCAAGACTGAGAGTGAAACTCCCAGACCTCTCGCGATCATTTAGTTTTCGAGCGTTTCACTCTTCTTCAATCATCAGTTCAAAACAAATCTGCAGAATAAACACCAACTTTTAGATTCCTATTAATTTAAAAAGGCATGCTATGGAGTTGAGTTGTCCCTCCACATGGGCTTTGCTAACGATTCTCCTGCATCAATTACCTAATGAAACAATTCAAAATTATAACATACCGGTTTACCTCCCTACATAAATAACACTCCCATAACATATCCACTCACATCTATCTCGAATTCAAAGGAATATTCAAGTTAGGCAGTGCAAGGACTGGTGCTTGAATTATCTTTCATTTCATCTCATTGAAATATTTATGTTAATTCTTTCCCCATTGGAATCTCTTACCACTAGTTGTTATGGCATGGAGTGGTGCATCTACCATTGAGAGGGATGATATGAACTTCAATAAGTACCACACTTCCCAAAAAATGTTCCTAAGTTCAATGAAATTATTATGAACTGACCACTTGATGATGACCTCGATCTTGATGGGATCTATCTTGAGTTCCCTTCTGCTAATGACGTACCCCAAATACACAAATAACTGCTGAGAAAAATCATATTTCTTGAGGTTAGCTAGCAGCTGATGCTTTTTTAGATTTTCTAATACCTACATGATGTGGTATGTGCTCTGCCCAAGTAGAGATATAAACCCATATGCCATCCAAATATACTATTACAAATGAATCTAAATAGGGACATGATACATTATTCATTAATCACATAACTGTAGCTAAAGCATTACATAAACCAAAAGTCATGACTAGCCATTCATACATACCTTGCTTTGTCTCGAAGGAAATATTCTAGGTGTCTTCTTATTTAACACGTACCTAGTGGTATCCCAATTTCATATCCAAGTTGGTGAAGTACTTGACATGCTACAATTGGTCTAACAAACATAAATGATTTTAGGGGCTAAATTTCACAAATGGGCTATTTTCCATGGTTTTTCCCAAAAAAAGATTCGCCAATTTCCATTTTTTCTTAAAATGATTTGCCCAAATTCCATAGAATAAAATTATTTAACCTTAAAAATCGCCAAAATTTTATAAAAGGTATATAAAATCCTTAAAAGTTTGAATATTTTTACAAAACTATCGCCAAACATTTTACATTTTCCATATTAAGGACTAGTAAGATTATCCCATGTTTCTACATTTTAATATAAATTTCCGTTCTTAAAATCATCCCTGCTAGAAAATCATTAATCCTGGGAAGAGGGTACCAATTATTGAGTGCGATCTTCTTTAAGTCTTTGTAGTCAATACACATTCACCAAGTCCCATCCCTCTTGGGTACTATTATGATATGTGACCCATAAGGTGAAGTGATTCCATGCTCTAGTAGATGCTACACTTGTTTCTTCACTTTTTGTTCTTCCAAAACACACTGTCTATACAACCCAATATTTGTTAGTGGAAATTCCAGCAACAACTTTACCTCATGCTCCACTTCCCTCTTAGGTGGTAACCCTTTAGGATCTTGGAACACTCCCATGTATGCCTGCAACAACTCCTCCAACTATTGTTTTATCTCTTTAGTACACCCATCTAGGGATTTATTTAATCTTACTCATTCATCACCTAGTTGATTCTCTTACGAAAATCAATACATACTTCTTACTAGAACTGATTAACTTGGTCGCTTGGTTGGAACTTACCAGAGAGATTGTGGATTTATCTCTGCATTCATTGAGGATGTAATACTTCCCATCCTTGATAAGGTGTTACTAGTTTGATCTCTACATTAAGATCAAATCCCTCATATACATGTAGGGGCTTCCAAACACTATACCACACAAGTCAAGAGGTACTACATCTAACTCCACTTCTTCAATAAAATTTGATCTTACAATATTTTTTCATCTTGATCTTTTCATCCTTGTTTACCCATTCCAATGAATATGGGCTAGGATGATCATGAACTTCCAAATGAAACCTGTTGACCAGATTAGCTTCTATGAGGTTTCCTTGTGAATCAAAATCAAATAGAGGATTCACTTTGGTATTTTTTGCATGGATATTAATATGAAAGAGTTTTTCAATATCCTTCTCTTATTTTTTATGAAGGATACTCAACTTCACGTCTTTTTTCACTAAGGTGTAGACAATATTCTCATCCACATTTGAGTTTCTCTCTACTAATTTGTTATAATTTGTGGCTAGTAGGTTCTTCTTCTCGACATCCTTCTTACAATTGTTTATATTCAGATTTGGATGTAACTTCCAACACTTATCTTCAGTTTGACCATTAATATTATAATGGTTGCAGTGGTTGTTTCGATCCTTTCATCGATGTGTAGTAGTTTCCATCTTCTTCTCTTTTCCTTCCACTTCTTCTTCCCCTCCTTGGAAGCATCTTAGTGGTATTCCTGTTTAGAACCACTTGGTTTTCCTTTCTTATGGCCTATGTTCTCCATGTATTGCGGTTGAACACATGCTTCATCAACTATCCATTATTTGAAGAGCATCATTTTATTTTACAAATGACTATCGATATCCCCCATATACTTGGGGAGTACATCTGGGTTATTAGGAGAGATACCCCACATGATCACCATATTCATGAATTTGGTGGTGTACTCTTGCACACTATACCCTTTCCTTTGCTTGAAGTGATGCCAATGGATGCACTGGTCCTCTACATACCTAATAGGGTATGTTGGAAAGGCATTTTGGAGGAGAAGAACTAAGTTTTGGAGATGCACCATAGAGGCAGGATCAATGCAAGTGGGAGGGGAACAGGTTGAAGGACACAATTAACAGGATAAAAATAGCTTGGAACAAAAGAAACAAAATCAACGTGAATGCACAAAAGAAAGAAAAGCAACATGTTGGCGAAAAAGTAGAAAAACAACTAGGACCTATTATGGTTTTGGGGTAAGAAATTAGGGTTTTGAGCCCTAATTATATGTATAAATATGTAATGGGTCAAGGAAAAATAGTCTACTAAGAGTAAGAGTTTATATTGAGATATTATCTTGCTTATGATTGAGAATATATTATTAAGGTTGTGGGGAGAGTTTGCAAAGATATGCTTGCATTACAGAGCGGTTAGGCTAGAATGAGGATTATGATATGTTGTATCTATTGTAAGCACAATGTGTAGGCCTGAGGTGATTATTGCATGAAGATTAATATAGAATCCAGGGGTTGTGGACATAGCCCAAGGATTGGATGAACCACATTAAAATCTTGTGTCTGGATGTGTTGTATTGATGTGATTTCATGGATGTTATCTTTATGCATGTTAGTATAGGTCTGATTAATATTTGAGTGGTGCACAATAATCATAAATAGTTCATTAGGTTGGTTATGTGGTGATTCATGTTATATTGGTTCTACATGCTAAATCTTATGTTGTTGAATGAATATAGAATAGATTAAAGTCACACAACTGTTATGATAAAGATAATAATATGTTAGTTAAGGGAGACTACACATAGGGTCAGCTAACTGATAAAAGGGGGGTATATAAGGATACTTTCCTCATAGTGAATAAGCATTAATGGTTATGTTGATGACCTCACATCCCCTCATACCTGTAGAAACCTGGTTCTTTCATCCCCAATAGATGCCTCAGGAGAGACTTCACTTGCATGCAAGTGATGTCGAAAGGGTCAGTATCTAAAGGGTTTGTTGGTTGAATGAATTGAACATAGGATCTTATAACCGCATGCCAACAAATGGTTCCATTGTTGGGACTCATAATCTGTAATTGAGGTAATTTTTTGGAGGTCAACTAAGAAATAGATCGTCAAATGGATGGAAAGGAAGGACACATAATTTTCCCTAGGAGAGAATAGTGTTGTTCCTGATATTGATTCTAAGGCTCAAAGAATAATGTTAGGCATCAAAGTTTTAAATGAAATGTTTTTATAAGTGCTTTCTTCTACCTTCAGTTTTCTGAGAAATAATATTTAAATGAAATTTATGATAAGATAGTACAACGGTTGTATCTCATTATCTGAGTCGTAATTTTAATTTCAAGTGATGTAGAAATGATTTACAAAACTGTTAAAACAAAGAAAGGTATCAATTACAGATAAGTCTCACCTTGTTTGCTGTAGAAGAAAAATAGAAGATGTACCTTTGAAAGGAGATTAAGAATGTAACAATTCACACAAGTCACTTATCTTGTTTTTACTCAAAGTAATAACAAAGGGAAAACTATTACTGAATGAAATTATGATATATTATGATCACAATAGACGTATTACTAAATTGCAATCATTCACTTTTCAAGAACTAAAGAAGGAAACTCATAAGATATGGAAACACGGAGAAAACACATAACTAAAATGGAACGAAACTTAGAATCTCTATCTGCACTTGTATTAATATTAAAAAAGTTCTCTCTTTTACATTAGGCTGGAAGCAACCTTGAATAGATCTAAAATCTATATATTTATACAAAATTGTCTCAACTAAAAGTAGTTGAACTTTCCACAATATTTGCTCTAAAAATAGAATACAATCCCAATGGAAAATCAAAATGCAGATATTGTTGAGTTATAGTTTGAAATGACGACGCTTCATATGTTCCTTCATTTTCTCCCAGATGTAATCACTTTCCTCTGTTCATTGAATTGGGTACACATGTCCATCAAGGCTACCACAAAACTTGAAGGTTCAATTTTCTCGTTCAATTCAAAGGAAAACATATTCTTTTGTACTAGTGGCAGATTTTAATCTTGGAACTTCTTTACTTCCTGGGCTGTAATTTGAAACTGTAAATTTGGCTTCACCAACAACTCGTTAATCTTGAGAAAAACAATTTGATTCATATGTTGAATGTCAAATTGAATATTTTCCTTATTATTTATGGAGTTTTCCTTGTTCATTTCTATTTCAATATGCCCCAGTGCCTCTAAGATATCATTTTCTTCAAATTCAATCAGTGTTTTATTTACATAAGATAATGTCTCCAGAAAAGCCTCCTTTACATATTTGGCAAGTTTCTTGCTTTCTTCCAGATTTGTTTCCCAAACTTTCAAGGCCATTTCACCCTTCACTTGTTCGTATTGTGAGAAAGGGGAAATGCCATGGATATTGGTTTTCTGCCTCCATATGATGAATTCCTAAAACTTGGATCTAGCCACACATGCATCTTTTTCTTTAACATAAATACTTTTCAGAGAAATATTGATTCCCTAATAGCATTTCTGAATAGTATCCACCTTTTGATATATATCCTGTTGGACAACTTCCAACTTCTCATTGATTTTTGATGCTTGTTCCTTGAAAGCAATGATGTCTATTGTTGTGTTCTATGTTAGGGACAATTTGTCCTGCAACTATTCTATCAAACAATCCCACTAAGTGATCATGCCTTTCCTGGTTTGCGAACTCTGGTAAATCAACTAGAGTTTATCCTGCAACTGCTTCATCTGTTATTGATAATTAATCCTGATTTGCTCTATGTCTTGATTCATCTTGCTTCTGACAATATGTTATGTGTTGTTTATTTCATTATGCAATTGTTCCACCAGGAGAGATTTTTGTTGCAGTTGTTTGGTCAGATTATCCAATGATCATTGATTGGAAGTGGAAAAATCCCCTACTGAATCTGCAACCTCCTTGGCAAACTCAAGATCATCTTGGTCTTTCCCATCATACACTACTTTCTTCCTTTTAGTAACCACTCCATCTTTTTGTTGAGATTATCTCTTTACAATATCTTTCCATTTCTTGTAGAAAAAGAAACTTGAGGGAGGCATTTCTTCAGGAAATATAGGAGTAACATCATTTACATGAACAAGCTCTAAACTAGGTATTCAAAAAATGGCCGCTAAAGGGGTTAATGAGGGAATATTAGAGATAATTGTTTTGGAACTTTTTGGAAGATGGCATGAGCCTTGAATCTCCTTGTAAGATCTCAGGAAAGTTGTTTCATTTATGCATTTGAAATATTAGGAAACCAACCTATTGGTTAGGAGGTAGAGTCTGGAATCTATTTTGGACTTCTTCATAGGATCTATCTCCCCAGAAAATCTCATCATAAGGAGACTCTTCATGGATGTATCTTTTCATGTTGTATTGAGACAAATGATTCTCTACAACTTTATGTGGATCATGTCTTTTGAATTTGATGTCAACTAATTTGATATCTTCCAGGGATGCATCCTCGACTTTGGTATGACCAAAATCTAGCAATGTAAACATACCAACCTAAATGGGAAAAGTTGGCCATACCTTTTTCTAAGCCGTTTTCAATTCCTAGGTGATACCTCCTGCTATGGTTTGGTATGCCACTTCTCTACACACTATCCTATCATGTAAAAATTGTGGAAGGGCATGACGGGGAATTAAACAACCAAACACTCTAATGTAGGAGAATTTCTCCTCAATATACCAATCTACAAATGTGCCTAAGTTTTCCATAATCTTCTCTAAAATCTGGGGCAACAGGTGGCCATAGATAGTTGTATGAATCAGTACCACTACGTTGTGACAAATTTCATAAAAGAAATATTTATTGTTTTCTTTCCATATTTTGGAGTTGTAGAAATTTATTGGGTTAGAACTAGTTGGGGTCCAACTCTAGTTCATCAGGGGGAATGGGGTCATGAAGCAA
This sequence comes from Picea sitchensis, assembly GCA_010110895.2. NCBI lineage: Eukaryota > Viridiplantae > Streptophyta > Pinopsida > Pinales > Pinaceae > Picea > Picea sitchensis. Next base: position 34,589 of record SNQJ01S0043507.1, on the reverse strand, counting down.
ATGGAATCCATGATATATGCAGACATATAAAAAAGAGCAGGTTTCCCTTTCAATTTCAATGATTGATACTCAACAATTTCCTTAGCCAGGTTATCAGATAACATTTTATCCCAATTGAAAGTATAACCCTCGACTACTTCATTGATAATAGCTACCCACTCAATTGAGAAATGTGCAGGGTTATTTTTCCAAAATAAATGACAAAGCATCATGGCTATATATAAGATATGAGCATATAATCACGCCATGGAATACATACCATGAGCGTTGATATTTAATTTGTCTGGATGCCCCCACCAGGACTTGATTATATCATGACCACTCCTACCGTATTGAATGCATTCTTTTCTTTCAAAATGCAAGAGAAATGTTGCATTGTAAGTATATTTGGGTGTAGAAGAAATTTTATACATTACTTGTAGGTTATTCAGTTGAAAAGAGTTGATGGAGGTATTCTGATGGCTGATAATGCTTTTGGTTTGAATTTTGACGTGCTCTAGAGCCCATCTTATCATATCATTGTAGGGTAAAATCTTGGGTTGTGCAACAATCTTGTGCAATTCTGACCGTGCTACCAATATGAGATTGGATGAGAAGGACTCGTCGTATTCCTCAACAGAATCATCTGGATAATTAATAATCTCATGCTCTAAGATATCATAAACCTTCTTCCAAAATTTAATGGTATTCGTGATTCACGGAGTAGTGTCAAATAGAACGTCTGTGTTTGGATTAGAATCATTAGTTGATGCATCTTGCTTCTTCCCAGCTTTGCGTGGCACCATAATCCTCTGGAAAATGAAATTATCCTTCCTGTAACAAGAGAATTCTGTAAGCTCTATACTGCAAGGAAAAATTCTAATCGCAAATGGTAAAATGACTTGAAATTCAAAATGTTTTATTCATAAAGCCTAACAATCTTCGTGTAGATTTATTAAAAAATAAATTATTAAACATCTAATGGAATTTATTACTTGGCGATTCAAAATCTCTATTCAAATTGTTAACTTTAGCCAATCATGAATGACATTAATACTTCGATGATTCATTGTTTGGAGGTTTTGAATGAGACAAGGAAATTTTTTCCCAAAGGTCGAATTCCCAGAGAAGTTAATCTCTAATTAATCACTTTTGTGTTTTAATTAATCATTCTTTTAAATGTTGTATTAGCCTTAAGTATTTCAGAAGATTGGTATTCGGGGATTTTGAACGAAGTATGATAGAAATCCTCCAAAGGACGAATTCCCAGAGTAAATGTTTGAACCATTATATGAATTTTGAGGCTTCGGGACTCTGGAGCTTCGGACCTCCGAGAGTTCATTTGTTTTAAAAGTGTAGTTCGTACTTCGACAGTTAGGCATTCAGGAGTTTTGGATGTATCACAAGAGAAATATCCCAAAGCCCGAAGTTGCGAATTGATTAATTAACACTTAATCATGATTAATTAAAGTTATTAAATGTTTTATTAATTCTTTAAAACACTTTTTGCTTTTTTGTAATATTCATTACTTCGACGCTTTGATACTTCAGGGATTTGTGAACTCAATATTTTTTTAAAATCCTGAAGGGAAATATCTTGGAGTGATGTGGCAGAGATGACATCATTCTTGGTGATGTGTCAAAAAAGGAGAAGTGACACATGCCACTTGAAATCGAGCGAATAATCTGACACAAATATTAAAAATAAGTGCCACGTGTTAGCCCCAAAAAATATTAGAAGACACGTTTCCTATGACTCATCTGTAAGTCCTTTTAGGAATTGTCACGAGAAAGTGACTTCGAGACTTCGTAGATTTAGGGTTTTTGTGTTTTAGATTTCTTGAAACTCCCGAAGCGCGAAGCTTTGAAGTGTTTGTTAAAGCTTTTCTTTTAAAATTCGAGCGGCTTTTATATTTCGAAGATCACAAGAATAGTTTGATAAAATAGTACAACTCATCAACGAGCGTTATTGTAAGAGATTTATTTTTATATAATGACCAATGGATTTATTTTAAATTAACATAGTATGAAATATAGATATGTATGAAAGCCTTACAAATATCATAGATATTGCTTCACTGCCAGCGAGCCTGTTCAATACCCCACTGAAGATATATACTTCTCCCATTGAATTTCCTTTCACCACTTCTATTAACAAATTTGCATTTCACTGAGATGAGGGAAATCAATGTATGAATTTCCTTTCATCATCTCTTTTAGACAAGATGGGGGCATTCGAATTATGAATTTTCTTTCACCATCTATCTTGTATTTTAACATTATGAAGTGGGGGCAATCAATTTGTATGTAACATACAAGGGATGATATATGTTTAAAATATTTAAAATGAAAAGAAGATCTATCATCAATTTTAAGAATACTCTGAAACTAACTTTCTTCCAATTTTCAGTACACCTTCGCCTATAGGAGAAAATTTTTGGGAATTTTAATCATTTTAGGGATAAACCTTGAGCGAGTTTGTCAGTTTAAAATCTGATATCAAAGCTAAAATTATCAGTATTAGCCTAGACATACTTTTTCAATTAAATTCAAAGGAACGTAAAGATTTTCACCCAATCTTGTTTTGAAAACATGCTTTTGAGTTTTCAGAGTCAAGATAAGTCTCTTCATTTCTATGACGACTAAAAGGATGTGAAAGGATAAAGAAAATATGAAGTGGAAAGAATTTGGGGAGAGGCAAAAATAACCAAATCATGGATTCAAAGGATTTGAATTAAAAAATGTCATAATCCCACACAAGTTTGTGTATTAAGTTCAGACTTCTTTCGAGTTTATTTATTTATTATTATTATTATTTTATTATTATTTTTATATCAGAGATGGCTTTAGAATTTATCAACATGACACTTCAATTTATAATTTTATACATCTCCGATTTTTAGGTCAGGTGATAATGTCATCATGAGAAAAACTCCCTTCACATTTATTTCAATCAAATTTTTTAAATTTTATTTGGACTATAAAGAAGACTCATAACTCATACCTTATTTTTCTTTTGAATTTTCAGCAAGGGAGATTTTTTTTATTTATCACATGTTTTTAGAGAAATCAAAATGATGAAAATACGAGTGTCGATTTTTTCTTGGGCCCCATCTCCTGTTCAACAAGATCTATTCTGCAAAAGGAATGAAATACACAATATTAGATAATCCTGTAGAATAGAGATGATACGTGATCACAATGCTTTTTATTTTTCTTTTTCTAAATTTATTTTTTAAAATGAAGTCAAGAAATCCTAATTTTATTGAAAATATTTACAACAAGTAATCAAATGACTCAGATAATTTACAAAAAGAAAAGAAAAAATGGAAAATTAAAATTGCCAATGTTAATCCAATCCGATATATACAATGGAAATCTAAAAGGTAACTACTGCATGAAATGTTTTAAACAACGCCCATTTATAAGAGATTCAAGAATATCTCCATTAATATTTTCGAGTGAGAATGGGGTTTTTCCCTCAGCAGCTGCAATTTTGAAGGGTTTGAACCAGAGATGATCGAATTTCCCATGTTTCCCTGCATCTTCCTTTCTAGCTTCCCATTTTAAAACTAAATCGCCAGGAAGAAGCTCCCTATATTTAGATTTATGATCAAAAAGGGATTTCATGTTATCCCTGTATTTTTGGAGCTTATCATCCACTTCTATTTTGTTTTGTTGTATTTCAATGATTTGATTTAATCTTCTTGTAACACCGTTCGTCTCTTCATTCACATCCTGCTAGAGTTTCATCACAAGAAGAGCGAGATTAATAGGAAGAATAACATCAATACCATAAACTAATTGGAATGGAGACATACCTATAGATTTCTTGGTGCCAAATCTATTTTCCCATAAGTCATATTTTAAGTGTATATGCCAAGATTTTTTGTTTTCTTTAAAAACCTTCTTGATTATAGTCATCAAACTCTTATTATATGATTCTTCCAACCCATTTCCTTGAGGATAGTAGGTTGTAGAATGACCTAAAATAATATTGTACTTTTGACAAAAATTGATCATTGCAATAGATCTAAAAGCTTGAGCATTATCAGTAACTATTTTCCTAGGACAACCAAATCTTGCTAGGATGTTTTCTTCCAAAAAGTTTATCACTACTAAATCTATAGAATTCCGATTTGGAATGGCTTCAACCCATTTCATAAAATAATTAGTAGCGGTCAGAATCAATCTTTGTTGAGCACTCGATTGTGGATGAATTTCTCCAATGAAATCTAGGCCCCATTGTTGGAAAGGAGCTTTAGCTTTTACTGAAATTAAAGGTAAATAAATAATATTTTTCTTACCAACAAACAATTGGCATGAATTGCAAGCTCTAACCCTTGCATTTACATCAGTGAATAATTTTAGCCAATAATATTCCGCCCTTAAAATCTTGTAAGTTGTTTCTCTCCAGGCATGATGTCCTCCGCATACTTCTTCATGAAATTCATCGATGACACCTTCTGTTTCGGATTCTATACAACAATATAACAAGAAACCCAGAGGAT
>SNQJ01S0043507.1:0-30049 GCA_010110895.2 Picea sitchensis | reverse complement strand
GATTAATTAAAGTTATTAAATGTTTTATTAATTCTTTAAAACACTTTTTGCTTTTTTGTAATATTCATTACTTCGACGCTTTGATACTTCAGGGATTTGTGAACTCAATATTTTTTTAAAATCCTGAAGGGAAATATCTTGGATTGATGTGGCAGAGATGACATCATTCTTGGTGATGTGTCAAAAAAGGAGAAGTGACACATGCCACTTGAAATCGAGCGAATAATCTGACACAAATATTAAAAATAAGTGCCACGTGTTAGCCCCAAAAAATATTAGAAGACACGTATCCTATGACTCATCTGTAAGTCCTTTTAGGAATTGTCACGAGAAAGTGTCTTCGAGACTTCGTAGATTTAGGGTTTTTGTGTTTTAGATTTCTTGAAACTCCCGAAGCGTGAAGCTTTGAAGTGTTTGTTAAAGCTTTTCTTTTAAAATTCGAGCGGCTTTTATACTTCGAAGATCACAAGAATAGTTTGATAAAATAGTACAACTCATCAACGAGCGTTACTGTAAGAGATTTATTTTTATATAATGACCAATGGATTTATTTTAAATTAAAAGGCAATTTCCTAATTTTTTTCTTTTTAGTGAAATTTTATTTCTAAGAGGCAAAAACAAAAGAACAAAAGTTCAAAATTCTAAGTGTTCTAACATAGGCTCCATTTGGGGATCGTGGCTCCTTGTGAGGCATGAAAGAATAGTAGACCAAGTGCCTTTATTGGGTAAATGGAGTCATTATTTCTTTTTTGAAAAACATTTTCTGATTTTACTTAAGAATTAATCATACATAGAAAAAAATGAACTCATCCAAATCCAAAATCTTTAAAACATACTTAATGATTGATCTCAAGTTAGGCTACTAAAAATTTCTTTTTCTTAAAATTGATTTCGGAATTGTTTAAGATAATCAAAATAATTTTAACTAAAATATTAGGCTCCAACTGACTTTATTCACTTCAAGGTTAAGCAGATGTAACGTATTTATTTAGGGAATCCCTAGTTGGTTCAGGATGTAAATATCACTGGAAAGAGAATTAGATAACATAGTATGAAATATAGATATGTATGAAAGCCTTACAAATATCATAGATATTGCTTCACTGCCAGCGAGCCTGTTCAATACCCCACTGAAGATATATACTTCTCCCATTGAATTTCCATTCACCACTTCTATTAACAAATTTGCATTTCACTGAGATGAGGGAAATCAATGTATGAATTTCCTTTCATCATCTCTTTTAGACAAGATGGGGGCAGTCGAATTATGAATTTTCTTTCACCATCTGTCTTGTATTTTAACATTATGAAGTGGGGGAAATCAATTTGTATGTAACATACAAGGGATGATATATGTTTAAAATATTTAAAATGAAAAGAAGATCTATCATCAATTTTAAGAATACTCTGAAACTAACTTTCTTCCAATTTTTAGTACACCTTCGCCTATAGGAGAAAATTTTTGGGAATTTTAGTCATTTTAGGGATAAACCTTGAGCGAGTTTGTCAGTTTAAAATCTGATATCAAAGCTAAAATTATCAGTATTAGCCTAGACATACTTTTTCAATTAAATTCAAAGGAACGCAAAGATTTTCACCCAATCTTGTTTTGAAAACATGCTTTTGAGTTTTCAGAGTCAAGATAAGTCTCTTTATTTCTATGACGACTAAAAGGATGTGAAAGGATAAAGAAAATATGAAGTGGAAAGAATTTGGGGAGAGGCAAAAATAACCAAATCATGGATTCAAAGGATTTGAATTAAAAAATGTCATAATCCCACACAAGTTTGTGTATTAAGTTCAGACTTCTTTCGAGTTTATTTATTTATTATTATTATTATTTTATTATTATTTTTATATCAGAGATGGCTTTAGAATTTATCAACATGACACTTCAATTTATAATTTTATACATCTCCGATTTTTAGGTCAGGTGATAATGTCATCATGAGAAAAACTCCCTTCACATTTATTTCAATCAAATTTTTTAAATTTTATTTGGACTATAAAGAAGACTCATAACTCATACCTTATTTTTCTTTTGAATTTTCAGCAAGGGAGATTTTTTTTATTTATCACATGTTTTTAGAGAAATCAAAATGATGAAAATACGAGTGTCGATTTTTTCTTGGGCCCCATCTCCTGTTCAACAAGATCTATTCTGCAAAAGGAATGAAATACACAATATTAGATAATCCTGTAGAATAGAGATGATACGTGATCACAATGCTTTTTATTTTTCTTTTTCTAAATTTATTTTTTAAAATGAAGTCAAGAAATCCTAATTTTATTGAAAATATTTACAACAAGTAATCAAATGACTCAGATAATTTACAAAAAGAAAAGAAAAAATGGAAAATTAAAATTGCCAATGTTAATCCAATCCGATATATACAATGGAAATCTAAAAGGTAACTACTGCATGAAATGTTTTAAACAACGCCCATTTATAAGAGATTCAAGAATATCTCCATTAATATTTTCGAGTGAGAATGGGGTTTTTCCCTCAGCAGCTGCAATTTTGAAGGGTTTGAACCAGAGATGATCGAATTTCCCATGTTTCCCTGCATCTTCCTTTCTAGCTTCCCATTTTAAAACTAAATCGCCAGGAAGAAGCTCCCTATATTTAGATTTATGATCAAAAAGGGATTTCATGTTATCCCTGTATTTTTGGAGCTTATCATCCACTTCTATTTTGTTTTGTTGTATTTCAATGATTTGATTTAATCTTCTTGTAACACCGTTCGTCTCTTCATTCACATCCTGCTAGAGTTTCATCACAAGAAGAGCGAGATTAATAGGAAGAATAACATCAATACCATAAACTAATTGGAATGGAGACATACCTATAGATTTCTTGGTGCCAAATCTATTTTCCCATAAGTCATATTTTAAGTGTATATGCCAAGATTTTTTGTTTTCTTTAAAAACCTTCTTGATTATAGTCATCAAACTCTTATTATATGATTCTTCCAACCCATTTCCTTGAGGATAGTAGGTTGTAGAATGACCTAAAATAATATTGTACTTTTGACAAAAATTGATCATTGCAATAGATCTAAAAGCTTGAGCATTATCAGTAACTATTTTCCTAGGACAACCAAATCTTGCTAGGATGTTTTCTTCCAAAAAGTTTATCACTACTAAATCTATAGAATTCCGATTTGGAATGGCTTCAACCCATTTCATAAAATAATTAGTAGCGGTCAGAATCAATCTTTGTTGAGCACTCGATTGTGGATGAATTTCTCCAATGAAATCTAGGCCCCATTGTTGGAAAGGAGCTTTAGCTTTTACTGAAATTAAAGGTAAATAAATAATATTTTTCTTACCAACAAACAATTGGCATGAATTGCAAGCTCTAACCCTTGCATTTACATCAGTGAATAATTTTAGCCAATAATATTCCGCCCTTAAAATCTTGTAAGTTGTTTCTCTCCAGGCATGATGTCCTCCGCATACTTCTTCATGAAATTCATCGATGACACCTTCTGTTTCGGATTCTATACAACAATATAACAAGAAACCCAGAGGATCTTTCTAGTATAACTTTCCATTAGTAATGCAATACTTAATTGCATGTAGCTTTAAAGTTCTTTCTTTAGAAGGAGTCATGTCATTTGGACATTGAAGAGTAAGGACATATGTAACAATATCATTGTACCAAGATGAGGAGGAAAACTTATCTTCAATCTAAATAATAGGCATTTGATCATCAATCTCCTCTATATCTAGAAGAGAATCATGAGACTCGAAGTTATTTATTCCAAAAGCTATGAAATTTGATTCAACTAACAACCTTTCTAGACCTTGACCTTTCACTAGTTTGGTTGGTTTAACTTCTAAATCAAACTCTTGAATTTTTTCCAACCATCTACCTCTTCTTCCATCACTGTCTGGTTGAACCAAGATATATTTAATTGCATTTGTTGGCACATAAGCAATTATTTTTGAGTGCAAGACATATGTTCGGAAATCCTTGAGAGCCTTTACCATCACATAAGCTTGTTTTTCAAGAATGTCATACCTTAGCTCTGCATCTTTGAGGCTTTTTCTAAAAAAGGTTATTGGTTGTTTGAATCCTTCTTCGTTTTTTCTGAAGGATCACTGCTGCAACAGTATGTTCATATGAAAAGGAGAAAATTAAAAATTCTTTTGTATATTCAGGACTTACCAATACTGGTGCTTCTCCTATGGATTTATTAACATGTTTGAAGGATGATTTTTCTTCTGAATTCCATTTTACATAACCGTCCTTCTTTAGCATGTTTGTAATCAATTTGATTATTTTAGCAAAATTAGGAATAAATCTCCTCAAAAAAATTATTTTCCCTAAAAAAGATTGAATCTCTTTTCTATTTATAGGAATATTAATGATATCAATAGCTTCAACTCGTTTAGTATCAACTTTAATTCCATCCTTTGAAACTACATGCCCTAAAAGTTTACCTTCCTACATGGAAAAATGTGTTTTTTTGGGTTTAGAGACAAACCAAACTTTCTACATTTGTCAAAAGTTTGTCTGAGGTGCACTAAATGTTCTGCATCAGAATTAGAAAAAACTGTCATATCATCCAGATAAATAACAATAAACCTATCTCTCTCACCAACGGATGCGATATCCATTTCTCTCTGGAAATTTTCTCCTGCATTCATTAAACCAAAAGGCATTTTATCATACATAAAAGTTTCCCATGGAGTAGTAAATGCAATCTTTTCTCTATCATCTTCATGAAAAACAATCTGATTATATCCTGAAAAACCATCCATCACAGAAATTTTGTTAGCCCCTACCACCTTCTCTAAAACATGATCCATTTTTGGGAGGGAGTAGTTATCTTTAAGAGAATACTGATTTAGGTTCCTAAAATCAACACATAGTCTTATTTCTCCATTCTTCTTCCTAATAGGGACCAAATTAGCCACCCATTCAAAGTATCTGAGGGGATTAATGATTTTTGCATCAAGGAGTTTTTTAACCTCTTTTTCTATTACTGGCAGAAGAATTGGGTTTATATGTCTAAGATTTTTCTTGAAAGGATTAATACAATGTTTTAATGGAATCTTGTGCTCAATAAAATAAGTATCATATTTTTTAAAATATTCATAAGACCATGCAAAAACATCTTTATATTGTTTAAGTAACTCAACATATTTACTCTTTATTTGAGTCAGAAGATATTTAGATATTTTGATCATCTTGGGATTTTCATTTGTTCCTATGTTACAATATTCAAATTCTTCAAGTTGAGGTCTCAAAGTAGACTTTAAAGGTATACCATCCTAGTCAAACAATATTTCTAGCAGGATAAGACCTCTGGGAATTTGATTGTTTTTAAGTAAGAGAATTCAATGATTTGCAATTTTATCTTGGAACTTTTCTGGGTTTTCTCCTACCTGCATAATCCAGGCAGGATCATTCTTATTTTCTTGATCAATGTGGGTCTCAGAAAACTCATCTACCATTTCCAGAAACTGCTTGATTTTTTCATCATATTCAAATAGTTGTCAGTGTTGAACATTGTTTGGAATCAAAGGTCTATGTCTCATATCAATATGATACTCCAGCTTCAAAATAGTAGGTGGTACGAAAGTTGCAACAAATTTGGCTGAAGAGTCATCTTGTTGATTTTGCATTCTAGGAATAGAGTGGATGTTAAAAGACCAGAAGAAATTATCTATGAGATCCCAAGAAAAATTTCTATATGACCTCAATCTTGGATGCTTAGCTTGGTATTGTTGTTTTATTTGTTTTACAATTAGCTCAACATCACCAAAATTATCAAATCTTTGATTTTTAGTTTTCTTGTAGCTTCTAATCCTAAAATTAAAGCTTCATATTCACACACATTATTGGTATAATCAATATCCCATTGTAATCTATAAGAGAAAGGAATATAATACTCATCACCTGATGCCACAAATAAAAATACAACTCCTTCTCCTTCACAAGATGAAGCACCATCAAAGAACATTTTCCACATCCCGTCTCTAAAATTCATATTTTTCTTTGAAAATTCTATTTTTTTTTATTTTCTTCTTCTATACATTCTTCAAAATCATCATCTATGGATAATACAAAATTTCCTAGATCTTGATCAACAACATAGACTGGGTAGTTATTAGGGTTTTGGGGGTCACTTACAATATAAGACAATCTAGTTTCTCTGTACAGTTGAGTAATTTGTCCACCAAAAAATGGAATTGTAGCATATGTCATGTCTAGCTGGACCGATCCTCCTAGCTTGGCACCCCAATATCTGGATAAAATCATGCCATACTTGGCAGGAACGTCAACAAAAACCACATCCATAAGAATACTTTTCACATGAACTTGAGAAATATTTACAACTAAAACTTTAATCATACTCAAACACTTAATCTTTTGAGAATCAAAGGAGTATAGTTCTTGATACAGTTTGGTAATTTGAAGCCCCAATTTCTCCATGATAATCATAGGTTGTTGGAAGATTGGTTGTTGTCATTGATGTCAACCCTATTCATGGGTTTTGGACTACAAGATTGATAAAGGTATTTGGAAATGAAGGACAATGCACATGCATATACAACACCCATGAATGGATAGTATACATCATGTTGTTTCTGGTGGTATGTGGCATGTCATGTGGATCCTCATGGTTGAGGAGAAATGAATTTTTGAAGATGACCAAGTGAATTGAAGAAGAAGTACATGTAGGCCACGAGATGAATTAAAGAAGAATTACAAAATAAGAAAGTGTCCGATTAGAGCTAATGTTAAAATGAAGTGACATAAATGGTATAAAATGAAACATCATTATACATTCATTTTGATACCAGTTTAATTTCAGAGGAAATAAAGTAAAGAGGCGGTTCAAGGGAGGGATGAAGAGTCTTTTGGTGATGTGTTCTAAGGTATGTTATTTTCGAGGTCATCTTACCATTTTTCTATAACGTTTTTCCTAGAACAGTGGTCGGATGGTGAAATAGCTATGGTATTGAGAATACATATCAAGGTACCTCTGGTAAAATTTCAGCTCTTGATTCACTATAATTATGGAGATTACACTCACATGGAATATAGGGTTTGTGACAGTCTTGAAGCTAGTCAATAGAAATAGGTGTTCCTAGTAAAATAGTCATAACTTCTTCATCAGAATCCAAATGAACTGGGACAAATTTAATTGGAAATATTATGGACCATCATTTCTTGTGTGTGAGTTTCAAATTTGGATGTTAATTGTTGGTGGGGCATAAAAGTTAGGTCTCCTGAATAAACCAGAATTAGATAAAGTCTACCATTCTTTCTATAACTTCTTTTGGGGAGGATTCAAGGAGTGAAACTTGGAGGAGTTTAGGAGAATACATTGAGTAATATTATATCTAGGGACCAAGAGTACTCCAAGAATTTAAAAATTGCAGAAATTGAAGAGAGTCTCAAGAAGCATTATCGGGTTCTATGTGAGTAGTAGTTGGTGATGATGATTTAATGTAAAGTTTTATTATCTCTCATATATATTATTGGGTGGAAGGAAGGGCAAGGATGGAGATTTGAAGACTCTCTCTTGATATTGGAGGATTGTACATATTCCTCTTGGATGTTTATCCCCTCCTTTACATTTGGAAGCTATAGCTACCTTTGGAATTCATTACTTCCCTTGAGCAGTAACTGTGATTATTTCTGTATATTGTGCATGGTGTATGGTAACTCTTATACTATTGTTCATTTATCATTGGATATAGTTGAAGATGGTTTAAGTATAAGTTGAAAAAGGTTTTAAATTGTACTTGTCTTGATTCACTCCCTCTAGGTATCAACAATTGTTGCTCGAGAGAGAGGTTACCTTGATCTGAGTTTAATAACTTGGAAGGAAGATCCTAAGAAGAAATGGAAGATAAAATTCCAAATGGGATTCCACCATTTTATGGAAACAATTTTGAATCTTGGAGTAATAGAATGGAAACTAACCTGAAAGCTCTTGGGGTAGATGTTTGGTTCTGTTGCTTGAATCTGATGCCTGAAGAAACAAAAGGCTGCAGCTCAGAAGGAAGCAAATATGAACAACAAATTGGCAATAGTTACCATCTTGGATGGATTGACATGTCCAAATTGAAATCCAAGGTGGGATCATGTGCATCATCAAAATATATTTGGGACAAGATACAATACAGCAAGAGGATATGCACAGTAGAAGAAGAAAGAAGAAGAAGAAGAAGTTGAAACCAAAATTACAACATCTCGATTTCAAAGAAGAAAATAGATATAAGCTCTTTTATGCTTTAATTGTGAAGGAGTGAGTCATGTTGAATTTGAATGTAGATCATCAAGGATTGAAAGAAATTACATCGAAGAAGAAAATTCCAATGAGAGAAGAAAATCATGAAGAAAAAGAATTATTCAACACAAGAGATGAGAATCTTAAAAATTGAAACATGTTGAGGGACTTGAAATATGAAGCTCAAGGGCACTGAAAACTAGAAGTGGGTGGGTGGTTGTAAGAGGCAGGTTGTAATCTTGAAGAAACAATTATAAGACTTTGAGAAACTAAGAGGAAGAAACCATTTCCTTGAAAACTCTACTCGAGATAGGAAAGAGATAGGAGAAGTGGGGAATGTCCAAATGATGAAGAGAGAAGAGATTGTGAAAAATCAAGACAAGAGTTGTCTCATTGAGGAAGGCTTAAGAAACTCTCAAGTTCAAAGAATACTTAACACATCTTGGATGCATGGGTGGAACTTCATACAAAGATGCAAATACCAACAAGAAGGTTGAAGAGAGCTACACAGACAGTTGATGAAGTGAACTAGGATGCAATGAGAAGAAGGAATGATTACAAAGGAGATGAATATCCAAAAAGACCCCCTACCAGGGAATAAAAGAATATTCAATCATTATGAGAGAAACTACAGAAGAATAGATCATGAGCCGGATGGACTACATCACAAGAATCCCACTTACTCCAAGGTATCAAAGGAAACAGCTTGAGTACTATGCCTGCAATTTTTTTGGACCTTAAAGACAATTAATTCTGAGGAGATCAATCAAGAAGGGACACATACGAAACATGGAATGGTGTAAAATAGAGATATAGAAATAATCGTGGATTTGTCAATAGAAGTTATAATTCATTTTCGGTGGACTGAAATATTTACATGCTGCAATGTAATTATCTTGGTCACAAAGCATGGGATTGCAAATATATGAGGTGAGAGATGTCCTATGCCAACTACAGTATGGATAAGGAAAGAGAGATTCCAAACAATGAAGGTGAATAGCATTGACCAGCGAAGAATGCAAAGAAGAAGATGAATGGGTACATAGACAGTGGATGTTATTCACACTTGGCCAGGGATCGAGGAAATTCATCAACTTAAGTAAAAGGGGTGGCAATGTTGCATTTGGAGATGACTCATCGCAAATACTTGGAGAGGTGTAGTAGAGTTTGGAAGAAAAATTGTAAAGCAAAGAATGTCCTATTGGTTGTAGAATTGAATCATAATCTACTCGGTGTTGAGTAAAATGTGCGATCAAGGGTACACTCTTACATTTGATTCTCAATGTAAAATCAAAGAAAATAACTTTGGAAGATTGGTTTGTACCAAAGAGAGTAGAACAACATATATCTAGACATGAAGAAGAGAGAGACAAAAGAAAGCCACACAAAAGGATTCTAAGGGAGAAAAGTCCCAAAGACCAAAATAAGGATGAGTATTATTAGGTGCCACATGTTGGGAGACAACCAAGAAGAGAGAGTTACATTTTCCATTAAACTCGAGGCAGTCCAACAGCAACACATTGATGTCAAAGGGAGAGAAATTGGGACCATGATGATGATAGGGGAGCATGAGTGTTGCCATCAATGACAAAGGAGATTGTTGGAACGTGGTTGTTGTCATTGATGACAACCCTAGTCATGGGTTTTGGTGCGCAAGATTATTAAAGGTATTTGGACATAAAGGAGATACACGTACATATACAACACCCATGAATGGATAGTATACATCATGTTGTTTCTGATGGTATATGTCATCCACATGGATCCTCCTCGTGGTTGAGGAGACATGAATTTTGAATGACAAAGTGAATTGAAGGAAAGTACATGTAGGCCTTGAGAATAATTAAAGAAAGAAGAATTACACAAAATAAGAAAGTGTTAGGTTTGGCCCTAATGTTAAAATGAAGTGACATAAATGGTATAAATAAACATCATTATACATTCATTTTGATACAAAGTCCCTAGACTTTGGAGGAAATGAAGTAAGAATTTGGATTTCAAGGGAGGGATGAAGTCTTTTGGTGATGTGTTCTAAGGTATGTTATTTTGAGGTCATCTTACCATTTTTTCTATAATTTTTTTCGACGATTCAGATGGTAAAGAAATCTCTATGGTATTGAGGAAGATACATATCAGGGGTACCTCTGGTAAAAATTTTGACTCTTGATTCTCTATAATTATGGAGATACACTCTGTGGAAAGATAGAGGTTTGTGACCAGTCCTAAAACTAATTCGATAAACAAGTGTTAGGAGTAAAATGATAGCATTCATAGAGAATCCAAATGAAGTGGGACAAATTTCATTGGAAAGAGTCTGGGACTATCGTTTCTTGTGAGAGTGTTTCAAAATTGTATGTTAATTATTGAGAACGAGGAATTCTATACAAGTTTGGTCTCCTGAATAGGCCAGAATTGAATAAAATCTACCACTCTTTCTATAACTTGCTTACTTAGGAGGGATTCAAAGGGAGTGAAACTTGGAGGAGTTCGAGGAGAATACATTGAGTAATATTATATCTAGAATCAGAGTATTCCAATAATTTAATAATTACGCCAAATTAGAAGTCTTAGGAATCATTGTCAGGTTCTATATGATGATTGGTTGATGGTGATGATTTAATGTAAAGTTTATTATCTCTCATATACTATTGGGTGGAAGGAAGGGGCAAGTTGGAGTTCAACTCTCTCTTGATATTGGAGGATTGTATATTCCTACTGGGGTTATCCCTCCAGCACATTTGGAAACTGTAGCTACCTTTGGAAGTCATTACTTCCCATGAACAATAAATATTGATTATTTCTCATATAGTACATGGTGTATTGTGGTGTGATAGAGGTGCTCTTATACTATTGTTTAAACGCTCATTGTTGGATATAGTTGGATGGTTTAAGTATAAGTTGAAAAAGGGTTTAAATTGTACTTGATATTGATTTACCCCCTCTCAGTAATCCAACACAGGCATCAATTATGTGAGGCTTCTGAGTCTAACATGCAATTGTGTAGTAAATGATAATGCACAGTCAGTGTAATATAGAAAGGAGAAACATAATATTTACTATTTTCGATGTGTGGTCCAAATATGATTGTAGGTTTCTCATCCTTCAAATTGATAACATCAACTTGACATTCAACATCAGAAAAATTTATTGCTTTTGCAATTTTATTTTTATAGATCATATTTCTAACAAGTTGAACCAAAGGCATTGGAATTTTAATTTTATTGAGTTAAGTTTTTCTAGATTGAAAGTCGAATTGATTTTCAATTTCCACAATAGTCCCGAACTTCAACTTCTCTTTATTTTTGAAAACTATGGATTTGTATTTTACGTTTCAACTTGTTTTCTTGGAGGCAACTGCGTTTCATTTGATGGACAATTTGCTTTTCATTTAAACTTTGTTTGAGATAAGATCTTTTTGGTGGAGTATTTATAAAAAAAAATCTCTTATTTTCATAAAATGCTATGTTGAAGCTTGACCATTATTGAATCAGCGAGACCTTTATATGTAGAGTCTCCCAAAATTGTTGATATTTTCATATAAGTCATTAAATGAGTTTCGGATCTAAGGATTTCTCATAATCATGTTTTGTTAGGAGAGGGTCAAGATCATCATCATTGAGGTTATTTATATATTCATCCAAATCGTCATAATCTTGCACCTCAACTCTGTGTATGAGATTATCAGTTTTAAAAGGAGATTAGTCTTTGTTTCCTCATTTTTATTTTCCTTTGTTGTATCTGAGGATTTATGTTGGGATTTATCGAATTGATTTCTCACGTATGTGGATTAGGTTTGGATTTTCCATTTCCATCTGAAAATTTTGTTTGATAAATTATTTAATAATTTTTTCCCTCTGAAGAATTTTTTTCAGGATCTAGAGGAGTCCTGCATATTTATTTAAAATGCACAGGTTCTCTGGTTCCCATCTCAAATTTAGTTTTAAAATTTCCAAATGCCATGATATTGGATTTAATCTCTATAGAATCATCTTGCATCCCTTCTAAAGTAGTGGATCTTATTTCTCTCAAAGTAGAGCAAAATCCGATCAAAATCCCTTGCAAAAGTGACTTTTGCAGCTGGTTGAGAATGTTTGAATTTGTTTGGGATCTTGTGATAAAGTTTGTAAATATTTGAATAAATTCTAGGACTGATTGAGGATGTTGTATTTCTTAAGGCTCTGAATTTGGTTAAGTAATATAGATGATATTTTTTCTCACCACATTTCTTTAAGAAGGAAGTTTCTAGATCATTACCATGATGGTATAGAGTCCACATGGAGTCCTCTAAACCAAGTTCTAACCTATCCTTGAAAAGTTTGTACTAACATTATCATATAAGAAGCATGTTCATGCTCGAGTCCTAGAATATCAACGAATTGATAAAAAATACTATATTCTCTGTTAACATTGAAATCCCTTCTCGATTTGGGAACTCTTCGTGCCAAATCATGTACGGGATGGCTGAGGAAGAACTAAAGGGGCATATCTAGCAACAACCTTGGAAAATATCCTTGGGGGTTGAACTGGTATATTTTCTTGTCCACCAACTCCTCCACCTCTGGCACCTCCAACATCAACATCTCCAACACTGACCATTGAAAGTCTAGGAGAAGGAATTCAAGGACTAAACAAGAGAGTATCAAAAACTTCAAAATATTGATCTACTGAAATTTTGACTACTTTAGGACAATGTGAATGGGATTGAGGAGAATGATCCTGAGGATATGGAAGATATAAATGAGGGGGAAAAAGATAACTTGAACTTGTTCTCTCAGATTTACTAGATGTATATATAGGAGAAGTAACAGGGGATGAATCTAAGTATGAAAAGTAATCTTCAGGGTTTTGAAACAAAACCTTTACTTCAGAAGAGAAGAATAGCTATGTACAAATTATAGTGGGGATTGAAATGGATCATTTGTTCTCAATGGTAAAGTATCTATCAATGAAATAGGGGTGGTCTGGACAATCTCAAATTTTATTTCAGGAATAATTCCTTCTAGAGTTTCTAATTTAACTTCATATTTACTTGTTGATGCTTCCCACAGGGGAATGAAGACTTGTTTCTTTTTCTTTAAGATTAGTTCTTCATCGAGAATCTTAACATTAACTTGTGTAATTATAGGTTATTGGACCTTACCTACTGATGCAGTTTGTCTGAGATATCCCTTCGGTTTTAACAATTTTTTCGGGATCCAAAACTGGCGTAGTTTGCTTTTTGTCTGTGTTTTTCCTGTATTATTTCGACCGAATTCCAGTTTTGTCTGCGGTGGACTCGCCAGGTGAAAATTAAAATAAGCCTTATTTATGTATTCAGTCTTTGTTCACCATCAAAGAGATCAAAGGAATTAAAAATTTCTCTTTCTCCTAGGGAAAAATGATTTCATTTCTCCATTCTCTAGAGAAGCGGCGCCAAAAATATGTTGTTCCTAAGATTGATTCTAAGGCTCAAAAAATAATGTCAGGAATCAAAGAGTTTTAAATGAAATGTTTTATAAGTGCTTTCTTCCACCTTGGAGTTTTTGAGAAATAATCTTTAAGTGAAAATTATGATAAGGCGGTATAGAGGCCATATCTACGTTATAATAGAATTGTGTTTGTTTAAAATTGATGTAGAAAGCGATTGACAAAACTATTAAGACAAAGCAAGGTATCAATTACAAGTAATTCTTACCTTATTTGTAGTAGAATAAAATAGAATATGTACCCTTGAAAGGAGATTAAGAATGAAACAATTCCGCATGTCACGGGTCTTGTTTTTTACTCACAATAATAGAGAGGAAAAAATGTTATTGAATGAAATTCTAATATATTATGATCACATTAGGTGATATTACTATATTGCAATCATTCACTCTTCAAGAACTACATAGGGAAACTCATAAGAGATGGAAACACAAAGAAAACACACTTAACTCAAATGGAACAAAACTTAGAAACTTTGTCTGCACTTGTATTAACATTCAAACGTTTTCTCTTTTTACATTAGGCTAGAAGAAACCACGAATAGATCTAAAATCTATATATTTATATAAAATTGTCTCAACTAAAAGTAGTTGAACTTTCCACAATATCTTCTCTACCCAATGGAAAATCGGAGTCACCGGATATTGTTGAGTTATAGTTTGAAATGTTGGTGCTTCATATGTTCCTTCATTTTCTCCTAGATGTACTCACTTTCCTCTGTTCATTGAATTGGGTACACATATCCATCAAGGCTACCACAAATCTTGAAGGTTCAATTTTCTCATTCAATTGAAAGGCAAACATCTTCTTTTGTACTAGTGGTATCTTTTCTTGGATCTTCTTTACTTCCCAGGCTGTAATTTGACACTGTAAATTTGGCTTTACCAACAACTCATTATATTGAGAAAATCAATTTGATTCATCTGTTGAATGTCATATTGAATATTTTCCTTATTTTTTTTTTTTTTTTTTTTTTTTTTTTTTTTTTTTTTTTTTTTTTTTTTCTTAAATATTGTCACTTAAAATAAATTCAATTAGTTTTTTTATTTACAAAAGATAATGCCTCCAGACAAGCCTCCTTTGCATATATGGAAAGTTTCTTTCTTTCTTCCAGTTGTTTCCCAAACTTTTCAAAGACCATTTCACCCTTCCTTGTTCATATTGTGAGAAAGTGGTGAGACCAGGGATATTGGCTTTCTACCTCCATATGATAAATTCATGAAACTTGGACCTAGCTGCACAGGCATCGTTTTCTTTGACATAAATACTTTTTAGAGAAATATTTATTTCCTGATAGCATTTCTAAATAGTATCCACCTTTTAATATAGATCCTACTGGA
Source organism: Picea sitchensis (assembly GCA_010110895.2). Classification (NCBI taxonomy): domain Eukaryota; kingdom Viridiplantae; phylum Streptophyta; class Pinopsida; order Pinales; family Pinaceae; genus Picea; species Picea sitchensis. The sequence continues at coordinate 14,988 of SNQJ01S0043507.1, read as the reverse complement.
AAACTTCCAACTTCTGTTGAAGTTTCTAATACTTGTGCTGAAGCGATTGATGTCATGTTGTGTTCTGTTAGGGGCAAATTTGCCTATGATTGTTCTATCAAATTATCCGTTGAGTGATCAATACCTTCTTTGGTTTGCAAACTCTGCAGTAAATTAAAGATTGAGTTTACATCCATGCTTTACTTCATCATTGTTGATAATTAATCCCGATTTTTCTGTATATTGATTCATCCACACTTTTGACAATGCGATTACTGTGATGTTTATTTCATTGCAATTGTTCCATAGGAGAGATTTTTTTTGCAGTTGTTTGGTCATATTATCCACTGGCCATTGGTTGGAAGTGGAAAAATCCCCTAGTGAATCCACAACTTCCTTGTAAAGCTGGGATAATGCAATTGCTTTACCATCATACACTACCTTCTTCCTTTTAGTAACTACTCCATCTTTTTGCTAAGATTCTCTCTTTACAATAACTTTTCGTTTCTAGTTGAAAAATAAACTTGAGGGAAGCATTTCTTCATGCAATATAGGAGTAAGATCATTTTACATGAGCGAGCTGGAAATTAGGAGTTCAAAACTGGTGAAATGACATATTAATGAGGGGAATATGATAGATGGTGTTGTGGAGCTTTACGGGGTGGGCTTGGGGTGCTAGTAGAAATGTGGTGTTGAATGAGAAAAAACTTGTATGACTAATTGAAGGATTCATTTGGGTTAATATTTGTTGATCATTCATACCTAACAATGATGTTGTTATCTCTTTAAATAACATGTCTGAACTCTTCAAAACTTCTTAGGTTTTGTCTTTAATTAAGAACCACTTGGGTGAGTGCAATGGATTTCTTGTCCTTTGAAGATGGCATGGGCCTTGACTCTCCTTGTAAGATCTTAGGAAGTTGTTTTCATCTATGATTTTTGAAAGGCTGAGGCATCCTATTGAATTAGGAAGTGATGGAATCTATTTTGGACTTCTTCATAAGATCTAACTCCCCTAAAAATACTATCATAAGGAGATTCTTCATGGATGTATATTTCCATGTTGTATTAAGCCAAATGATCTTCTACAACTTTATGCCGATCATGTATTTTGAATTCGATCTCAACTAATTTTTGCTGAGAATCCTCGGGGATGTAGCCTGGAACTTTGGTCATACAAAATCTAACAATGTAAACAGACCAACTTTGAATGGGAAAAGTTAGCCATACCTTTTTTCTGAGCCGCTTTCAAATCCTTAGCAGGTACCTCACACTTTACTATTTGGTATACCACTTCCTCTACACACCATCCCTTCAAAATTTTAAAATTTGTGGAAGGGGCATGAGAACAAACAACCCGAACATTCTAATGTGGGGATAATTTCTCCTCATTATACCGGTCTGGAAATGTGCCAAGTTTTCCATAATATTCCTCTAAAGTCAGTGATGGGTATGCATAGATATCTGTATGAATTAGTACCACTACATTGTGACATATTTTGTAAAAGAAATATTTAGTGTTTTCTTCCCATAGTTTGGAGTGGTAGAAATTGTTGGCCGAGGAACTAGGCTGGGGTAAATATTTAGTGTTTTCTTCCCATAGTTTGGAGTGGTAGAAATGTATGGCTCAGAACTAGCTGGGGTCCAACTCCAATTCATCAGGGGGAATGGGTTTGTGAAGAAAATGGAATCCATGATATATGCAGACATATAAAAAGGAACAAGTTTCCCTTTCGATAACAATGATTGATACTCAACGATTCCTTAGCCAGATTATCAGATATCATTTTAGCCTAATTTAAAGTATATCCCTCGACTACTTAATTCATAATATCCACCCACTCAACTGAGAAATGTGCAGGGTTCTTTTTCCTAAATAAACGACAAAGCATCATGTCTATATATAATATATGAGAATCTAAGGATGTTGTGGAATACATACCATGAATGTCGATCTTGAATTTTTCCATATCTCCCCACCATTACTTTATTATATAATGACCACTCCTGCTGTATTGAATGCATTCTTTTCTTTCAAAATCCAGGAGAAATTATGCATTGTAAGTATATTTGGGTGTAGAAGAAATTTTATACATTACTTGTAGGTTCTTCGGTTGAAAAGAAACAACGAAGGTATTCTAATGGCTAATATGATTCTGGTTTGAATGTCAATGTGCTCTAGAGCCCATCTTATCATATTATTGTAAGCTAAAATATTGGGTTGTGCAACAATCTTGTGCAATTCTGACTATGCTACCAATCTGAGCTTGGATGAGAAGGAATCGTCCTCTTCCTCGGCATAATCTTCTGGATAGTTAATAATCTCATTCTATAATATATCATAAACCTGTTTCCAAGACTTAATGGTATCCATGATTCACAGAGTAGTGTCTGATAGAACATCTGTGTTTGGATTAGAATCATCAATTGATGCATCTTGCTTCTTCCCAGCTTTGCATGGTGCCATAATCCTCTAGAAAATGAAATTATCCTTTCTGTAACAAGAGAAGTCTGTAATGTCTATACGACAAGGAAAAATTCTAATTGAAAATGGTAAAATGACTTGAAATTCAAAATGTTTTATTCTTAAAGTCTAACAATCTTCATGTCGATTTAATGACAAAGAAATTATTAAACATCTAATGGAATTTATTACTTGGTGATTCAAAATATTTATTCAAATCGTTAACTTTAGCCAATTATGAATGACATTAATACTTCATTGGTTTGGGGTTCAAAGGTTTTGAACGAGACAAGGAAAACATTTCTTGAAGGTCGAATTCCCGGAGAAATAAATCTCTAATTAATCACTTTTATGTTTTAATTAATCATGCTTTTAAATGGTGTATTAGCCTTAAGTATTTCATAAGTTCAGTATTCGAGGATTTTGAACGAAGTATGATAGAAATCCTCTAAAGGTTGAATTCTCAGAGTAAATGTTTCAAACCGTCATATGAATTTCAGGGCTTCAGAACTCCGGAGCTTCATAGCTCTGAGAGTTCATTTGTTTTAAAAGTGTGGTTCGTACTTCGACTGTTCGACATTCAGGAGTTTTGGATGTAGCACAAGAGAAATATCCTGAAGCCCGAAGTTGAAAAGTGATTAATTAACACTTAATCCTGATTAATTAAAGTTATTAAATGTTTTATTAATTCTTTAAAACACTTTTTACTTTTTTGTAATATTCATTACTTCGACAATTTGTGAACTTAATCTTTGTTTAAACTACTGAAGGGAAATATATCGAAGTAATGTGGCAGAGATGATGTCATTCTTGGTGATGTGTCCAAAAAGGAGGAGTGACATGTGTCACTTGAAATCGAGAAAATAATTTGACACAAATATTAAAAATAAGTGCCACGTGTCAGCCCCAAAAAAGATTAGAAGACACGTATCCTATGACTCATATGTAAGTCCTTTAAGGAATTATCACGAGGAAGTGTCTTCGGGATTTCGTAGATTCAGGGATTTTGTGTTTTATATTTCTTGAAACTACCGAAGCGCAAAGCTTCAAAGTTTTTGTTAAAGATTTTCTTTTAAAATTCAGGCAGCTTTTATATTTCAGAGATCAGAAGAACAGTTTGATCAAATAGTACAACTCATCAATGAGCGTTATTGTAAGTGATTTATTTATATATAACGACCAATGGATTTATTTTAAATTAAAAGTAAATTTCCTAAGTTTTTTCTTTTTAGTGAAATTTTATTTCTAAGAGGAAAAAATAAAAGAATAAAAGTTCAAAATTCTAAGTGTTATAACAAATAGAAACCCTCATATGAGTAACAAATAATGGTTGCAAAGTTATGTGTTCATAGATTTTCATGAGATTTTCTTTGGTGAATTTTCGATTATTGTAATTGAATGGTTGGAAAGGTTAGTGGAGAATACAAAAAGATATCGAATTGCAGCTCCGAGGAACTCGACCCCTGAGTTGGTAAGACAATTGAATTCTGTAAGTAATACTACTTCTCATGCAATCGATTTATGGTTGAATAATATACTGGGGGGTTATATTGCGGAATTTGCAGTAGATTGTACCCAGTCATACAGTGTCTTAGAGAGGGATTTATTTAAGGGTCTGCGCGAAAGGTTTATGAAAGAATTTGGTACTTGGATAACGATGTTGTTGTGCGACAAGTGTGTGATGATGATTGAATTTTATTTCTAGGGGGATTCATGCACATAGGGGAACTGGGGGCTGACTAGGGGATGGTATGAAGGTAGGAAGGAATGAATAAAGAAATGAAGAAGGAAGGGAGGGATTGAGGATGAAGAGAAATGAAGAAGGTGTATCAGAAGAGGAAGAATAATTTGGAGTATTGTGCAATGGAAGAAGGTACAATAGGTTGAAGACTAGGGATGAGAAAGGAGATTCACACAATGAATATGAGAAGAGAGAGTCATGCGCATGTTACGAGGAAAATATCTTTATGGCTAGGGATAAAACAAAACAGACCGAAATGACTGTAGAAATAAAATCTAATCTCAAGTATGCTATATAAACAAATATGCTAGCAAGGCAATATAAAAGGCCTACCTCGTCCAAACGTTCGATGAAGTCCACCTTTGAGAAATCGACCCAAAGAAATACACCCACAACTAGTCCTCAACAACCAAGAAACACAAGCATATGGTGATAATATATAATTTTAGCACATTCAATAGCATAATCCATCAACATTCATAACAAATATTCCCATGGAATAACAATTCAAATATTCACAAGATATTAATTGGATGAGAAAAGAGTATTTCTATTAAAATGTAATCAACATAAGCGAATGAATTACAAAATTTCGTGTCGACACGGTTCGGAACCAAGAAACTAAGTTCCTTCCAGCTGGGCCTCCACCACTTCAATCCTCCACCTAAGGCAAGCTCATATAAGAGAGAAAATGAGGTTTTCAATCATGTAGGGAAGATCTTGGGGGCTGAACAATGTGTTCAGACTTAAAAGGACAAAGGGATGCAGACTCAATATGAAGTGAATAATTTATTAAGAGTAACTTTTCTCTCAAAGTTGAATTCTTATCCTCCTTTCCATATCTCATATTTGTCCCATTTGTATCCTTCAAGTGGAATTGAAGGTTTGAGTCAGAATGTTTCCAATATATGGAAGGCCAAGGATCATAGATCTCGTGATGTGACATGGAAACCCGACACCATTTTTTAATTTTGGGCACAAATCCTGATGTACGTGGGTTGTAGTGGTGCAACCTACGTATACACATGTTGTAATATAGGTAGGGCACCTATATGTGGAAAAATAATGTTTTTATCTATGGAATTTACAAAAAGGAACTTCAAGTCTGCATAGGGAAATGGAAAATGGCCTTATGTGCAAGTTTGCATAGGGTGAGGCAAATATTGCTATAACATATGCCCCCTAATGTGTAAGGTCAAAGGGGTATCTGTGATGGCCGAAATACATTATAAGACCCAGAAGTGGAGTAATGGGGAACCAGATGGAAGAACTAGTTGCTCATTACAATCTGTACTGACTTTGCATACATGGCTGCCAATTTGAATTACATAGTAGATCCATGTGAAAATATATTAAATAGATGTCCATGGCCATGAAAATATAATACAAAGGTGGATACATGTCAAAGTCTGTCATAGTCACGAACAAGGCCTAGTAAAACTAGTCTCAAAATCAATCTAAAGATATCTGTATACAATGGAGTACAATCTGATCTCCCATGATCACTGAAGTCACACAGGTACTAGTCCAATGAAATATAGAAACAACTCAGGAAAGATGTGACTATAAAATGATGTCTTCAAGTCTTCTACACAATCTTCCAAAGGTGCAAGTCTACATTGTGTGAATGAAGGGGTTGAGGTCAAACACAATGAGACTTTTTTTGATGACCGGTCATTGAGGTATACCGTTAACAAACGTGAGACAACCTACCGATAATGAAAGTAGGTATCAAGGCACCGAGTACATTCTTACAAGTGTGAATAAAGGAGTCGGAGTTGAACGCTTGAAGAATATGTTAGCACTAGAAGTCACCCTCAGATTGCATAGAAGGTAAGCCCAGTACCCATCAGTTTATACAGTAAATGTAAATGAGTTTTAAGAGGCCAAATGGAGAAGACTCAATGAAAATAATGTTCTAACTCATAAATCTGGACTGGTATGCGCAAGCAATTAAGGTCTTGGATCAACTTTAGTCAGTAAGTTGGAGTAAAGGTGAGTAGGAGGAAGAATTTGGTGAGAAAAGTGTAGAGGTCTACTGTGAACATCTGGCCTTCCAACAGCCTAAGGAAGAAAAACTTAAACACAAGATCTTCTTGGATTCAAATTTCAAGGAAACTGAAAGAAATCATAACAACATTATAATCAGACATTCATCATAATATAGTCACAACAATCCATGTGAATCAGTCAATCATGAAATCTCTCAGTATGAGAGGAAAATAAGATGGAGTAAGAAAGCTGACTTAGATTAATCAAGAAGTCTCAAATCAATACATAACCAAAGAACCAGTGTTCTTCATCAAAATATTACAATAGAAGGGAGCCTAGCTCAACCATTCGAGCTTAACAAATGATCAAAACTGCTTATATATACTAAAAATGTTGCAACCACCATGAATGTGATCGGACCCCGGCATTCAAAGTTTCCATTCGACGCCTACTCTGTCAACCTGTGCAGGCCTTCTTATGTCAGACGCTATCCCGACTTAGTTATGTGATTTGTAGGAAAATCCATCCCTCGAGAAACTTCAGATTCACAATCTCCCCCCACTACCATTCTCAGTATGCTTTCCATTTATGAGCTGAGACGAGGTCTCAACTTCCACCCCCATTTCCATTAACTACCTTCATCGGGATCAAGACAAGGCGTGACACCCATGAATGTTCCAGGTGGTTCCCATGACTTCTTCGAGGTAATCCCGACACCTCAAGGCCATGCAAATCTTCTTCTGTGACCAATACAGTCTCTTTCGACCTTTGGCGCAACTCCTCTCCATCGCTCCATCCTGCATGCGACCTCAGGCGATAACTTGGCACTCATATCCAAAGGCGCTTTGGGATTTTGTCTTTTAGGAGTCTTCACTCCACTTGATTCCAAATATCTCAATGCCCGAACTTGCGAAATGGCCTTATTCAGATCGACGATCAGCATTGCTTTGAATTTGACGGTCATGATTGCTTCCTCGAAAACCCTAGTCGCCAACCGCTCAATAGGTTCTTACCCTTCTTTGTGGCCCTGCTTTCCATATGACCTCAGGCTGTGACCTGGTGCTTATCATCAAAGTGCTTCAGGGTTTCTCTTTTTGGGACATTTAAAGATAGCTCCCTTCAAAACTTCCAATTCGCGAAACTGTGAATCCGTTGATTTGATGCCACATGTTCCTCTAAATTGACTGGTCCAGATTAATTTCAACACTTCGGGATCTCGGGCCTTCGACATTTTGGGACTTTTATCATTTCGGGGCTTCTGAGGATGCTACTGCCAAGATCGACGGCTCCTGTTGATTTGAGATAAATGGTCCATAACTACTTCGGGAGTCTGGGACTCGGCCCTTCGGGAGTTTCACGCACTTCTTTCTTTGAAACTCTCGAAGCTCACTTCCTTGAACACTTGGATCGGATTCCACCTGTCCCCCTCGAGATCAATGGCTCATGCTCACTCCGAGCCTTGGGACTTTGGACATTTTTCCCTGACGCTATACTTCGTGCGATTTTGACATTCCAAAAGCCCCTGAGCTATTGATCTGAACTTCTCTTGGAATCTCCACCACTGAAAGATTAAAACTTCCTGCTACTTTTAAGCTCGAAATGGGTTGCTTTGAATGTTTCACTTTGTGTCCATGGTTGCGGTCTACGTGAACAAGGATTTGGATGACTAGCTGTGGGCTGGGAAAACAGGGAGACTAGTGACTGGAAAAAGGAGATGAGTGTTCATCCTTGGAGAAAAATAGAGGGGCTTGGGGCCGCGATTTCTTTCGAGTAAGACATTAAGGGAAACCAGGGCACACAAATGAACAAGGGCAAACAAAAAGCGATTTTATCGGTCGAAGGGGGAAAAATTCAAGACTCAGATTGCAAAAAGGAGAGAGGTAGGAGAAAGATACAGTCTTAGGTATCTTCAACAAACCCATATGACTCTTGACAACCCTATGTGATAATATTTGGCTCCACAGGGGATGGCATGCTCCCTGCGAGCTGCCAAGAACATGCAGTTATAGTGCCTTAGTTGTTTGGCTACGGAGTCTAGATCAAAACTTTCACTGAAGAGAAAAGGGAGATATGTACACTACTATACTAAAAACGAAAACAAACACATGGGCTCCAGAAGGATATTATTTATGTACACTCCTAGAATAACTAATTTTTACAAAGTGCTAGGTGAAAGTGGACTTCCACCAGAGCTAGTCAAGTAACCTCCTAACTGAAAAATTATTTACTCTATCACTGATCAAATAAAAATAATGAAACTGTGACAGCAAAATGATTACATTTTTAAGATCTCCTCTTAGTGCTAAAGGCAAGATAAATTTTGGAGGCTTCAATACCTGTAAAAAAAGAAACTCCATGTACTCCCCTACAGGGTCATAAAATAGGGGATAGAACTTACTGGGTTGGTAACAGAAAACATGCTCTGTCTTGCAACTGCTCACATCTGGCTGAATGTCTGTGGCAAGAACATGTGAGTGAAAGGTTGATGTAGGCTGCTTATCCACTTCCTCTTTGTCTGCTCTGGTAACATCAGCCAGCTGAGGGAAAGAAATATCTTCATGTATATCAATGAATGGGTTCTTCTCCTTAACATGTTGCTCAGTGTCTTCAACGAGCCCAAGATGTCTGATTTCCACCCAATGCTTTTCCTTAATGAATAAAGGAATAGGATATATAGTATGGTCTTAGAAATCCTTCATATCCACATCAGAATATGATTCATAGCTATCATACAAAGGCTGACTTCTCCCCAAGTCAACAAAATGTAAGGTAGGGATCTTCTCTTCTTCATCTGAGTACTCATCAAAGATGGGTGAGCACATAACTCTTTTATCTTGCAAAGAAAAATGAGCGACCTCTTGATTCTACTGTTCAATCCTAGGTGAAAATACATCATGGGAAACCTCTTGAAGGAAAAGAGAAGAATCCTCCTCCACGACTATCTCTTCTTTTACAACTGAGACAAAAGGTGCATTAGGGGAAGAATATGATACATCTATGGCTATGAAATCATCAACACTATCAAAACTCATATCTGGAAGGCCTTCTTCTCGGGAAATAGAAAGAGAAAATCTTTCATACACATTTTCAAAATGCTTGATTCTATCTTCACTTTCTCTTTCAATCAGATCTTCATCAGACTAATCACACGAGGAAGACTCTATCATCTGTTGAATGTGGAATGAAAACTTCTTACAACAGTCATCCAAAATAAGATGAGACAGGTAAATATTATCGTAATATGAATTAAAAGCATCGTGAAAATCCTTCAAATAATGGATACTGGCAGCAGGGAGATATTGACACCATTCACGAGCATCTTCCTTGAAAGAAAATTTGAACATCTTGATCAAGAAATCTTCATGAAAGAAGCCATGTTCAAGCATGCATATATAAAATTTTAATAAGTTCTCACCGGGATGGTCATGCTTGCTTCCTCTGAATCTCGGAAGATAATCATCCCATTCATTTATAGCTGACACTGGATGTGGATAACCAACAATGGTTGAGAAATTGAAGGGGGAAAATATCTTGGCCATGATAGCCTCCATAGCCTTTTGATTTATCTCCCTTCAGTGGAGTCACCAACATATTCTGCATAGTGGATTCACCATGGTGAAAGATAATCATTCAGAATAATGTGTCTAGTTTTAGTTCACCATCTAAAACTGGCTCTCTGCAATGTCGTTCTTCCCAGTGAGATTTTCAATATTGGACAACATCAAAAAGCCTTCTTGAGAAAGATTTCCTTTCTTAATAATCCTCTATGGGTCATCTTCAGGTGTAGCCAAAGGAAGCTGTGGAGTATACCTCGTGTGTCTACCCTTTGGAGCCACAACTGAAACAGTGGAGTCACCAGGTGCAAATTGCAATCTTCAAGATACCAATTTTTGATGTACCTTAAAAATCAAAATTTCTTTGTCGTTCTTACCCAAGGAAATGTATTCAATTCGTTCACAAGCAATGATGCGAGAAATGTTAGCACTAGAAGTCACCCTCAGATTTGCATAGAAGATAAGCCCATTACCCATCAGTTTATACATTAAATGTAAATGAGTTTTAAGAGGCCAAATGGAGAAGAATAAATGAAAATAACGTTCTAACTTAGAAATGTGGACTAATATGTGCAAGAAATTGAGGTCTTGGATCAACTTCAGTCGGTAAGTTGGATTAAAGGTGAGTAGGAGGACTAATTTGGTGAGAAAAGTGTAGAGGTATGACATGAATATCAGGCCTTCCAACAACCTAAGGAAGAAAAACTTAAACACAAGATCCTCTTGGATTCAAATTTCAAGGAAAATAAAAGAAATTATAACAAAATTATAATCAAATATTCATCATAATACAGTCACAACAATCGATGTGAATTAGTCAATCACAAACTCTCTCAGTATCAGAGGAAAATAAGATGGAGTAAGAAAGATGACTTATATTAATCAAGAAGTCTCAAATCAAGACATAACCAAAGAACCGATGTTCTACATCAAAATATTACAATAGAAGGGAGCTTAGCTCAACCATTCGACCTTAATAAAATATCAAAATTGCCTATATATACTAAAAATGTTGCAACCACCAGGAATGTGATTGGACCCCTCCATTCAAAGTTTCTAGTCGGCGCTTACTCTGTCATCCTGTGCAAGCCTTCTTATGTCAGACGTGAGCCCATATTAGTTATGTGCTTTGCAGGAAAATTCATCCCTCGGGAAACTTTGGATTGACAATCTCCCCCCACGTCCATTCTTAGTATGCTTTCTATTTATGGGGTGAGGCGAGGTCTCAACGTCCCCTCCATTTCCATTAACTACCTTCATCAGGATTGGGACAAGGCCTAACACCCATGAATTTTACAGGCGGTGCCCACAACTTCTTCGAGTGAATCCCAACACCTCGAGGCCATGTTGATCTTCTTTTGTGACCAATATGGGCGCTTTCATCCTTTGGTGCAACTCCTCTCCATCACTCCATCCTACATGTGACCTTGGGCCATAACTTGGCACTCATATCCAAAGACTCTTCGAGATTTCATCTTTTGGGAGTCTTCACTCCACTTGATTTCGAATATCTCGATGCCCGAACTTGTGAAATGGCCTTATTCAGATCAACGATTAGACTTCCTTTGAATTTGACAGCCATGATTGCTTCCTCGAAAACCCTAGTCGTCATCTTCTCAATAGGTGCTTACCCTTCTTTATGTCCCCTCTTTCCATATGACCTCGATCCATGACCTGATGCTTATCTTCAAAGTGCTCTGGGGTTTCGCTTTTTAGGACTGTGAAAGATAGCTCCCTTCAAAAATTCTGATTCCTGAAACTGCGAATCGGCTGATCAGACACCATGTGTTTCTTTGAATTGAATGGTCCAGATTAATTTCGGCACTTCGGGATCTCGAGCCTTCGGAATTTCAATAATTTTAGCATTTCGGGGCTTCCGAAGATGCTACTGCCAATATCGACCGCTCTTGTTGATTTGAGATCAACGATCCATAACTACTTCGAGAGTCTGGGCCTTGGCTCTTCAGGAGTTTCACGCACTTCTCGCTTCAAAACTCTCGAAGCTCACTTCCCTGAACACTTGGATAGGATGCCACCTGTCCCCCTCGATATCAATGACTCATGCTCCCTCCGGGCCTTGGGACTTCAGGCCTTTTCCCCTGGTGCTATACTTCGTGCGATTTTCACATTCCAAAATCCCATGAGCCACTGATCTGAACTGGTCCTGGAATCTCCTCCATTGAAAGATTAAAACTGCCTACTACTTTTAAACCCGAAATGGGTTGCTTTGAATGTTGCACTTTGTGTCCATGGCCGCGCCCTGTGTGAACAAGGATTTGGATGACTGGTTGTGGGCTGGGAAAACAGGGAGACCAGTGACTGGAAAAAGGATATGATTGTTCATCCTTGGAGAAAAACAGAGGGGCTTGGGGCCGCGATTTCTTTCGGGTAAGACACTAAGGGAAACCAAGGTGCACAAATGAACAAGGGAAAACATAAAATGATTTTATCAGCTGAAGGGGGAAAAACTTCAAGACTCAACTTGCAAAAATGAGAGAGACAGGGGAAATATATAGTCTTAGGTATCCTCAAAAAACTCATACGACTCTTGAAAACCCTATGTGATAACATAATCCATCGATCAGGAGACATTGATGTATTCTGAACTTTCAATGGTGAGAGAACCTAATAGTAATGACTACAAGACTCTGGGTACTCATAGGACTCTAGGTATCGTCTCCATAATAGATGAGTTGAATTCAATGGAAGGAGACCCGCTGAAAGGAGAGCATTAAGGAATATCTCATCATTCAACACGAGGTACAAATCAAGAGCTTGATGATTTGGAGGAAATCGGACGAAGAACTTGTTCACAAACCAACGACCTTGTGTGTCTTTTGCGTGTTCTAGGTGCAGGAGGTACATGAAAAAGATCCTCTGAATAGCTGCTAATGAGGAAAAATACTGACAAAGGAGAGGAAACCACCAATAGGGCTAATGGAATCCAATACACTACACGAATCCAAATGTGTGAATATATGTCTTGCCATCAAACACAAGGGAAACCACCCAGTCAGTGACCAATGATGAAATGTTAATTGTTGAGTTCAAGTTTACCTACCATTGAGGAAAGTAGGACCGGGGTGTGTGATAGGACTACAAATTCATGTGATTCTGAGACAAACTGAGGGTATGGCCAACATGCAAAGTCAAGAGTTTTGAGGAATGGATGACACAGGTTGATAGACATCCTTTGAAAAAGAGCATGAGACATATGGAAGACTCTGGAAGCATAGACTCAATGATGAAAATTTGAGATGCAGGAGGCATCAATCAAACTCTCCATAGGGATTGGAAGAGTAACCAATTAGGGGAGTAAACTCTCTGTAACGAGCTCAGCTTTCTAAGTTCATGCTAAACCCAAAATTTTGATGACAACTGGACTCAAAAATTGTGTTCTCTGTTCAAAGGCGACACGACTGCTACCAATATAAGATAATACTCCCTTCCCACCCATCTTTTTTTGTCTTTTTCATAGTCAAATGAATGCTATGATATAGAGGAGGAAACAAGTGTTGCGAGTAAGAAAAACTAGTTCCATTAGTGGAACATTGTTACACATGAAATTTTCACACCTAATGTACCTCGCCCTAAGTGTCGTAAAGTGTCATATAAGTGTCGCATACACTTTGACACCATGGAATAACCTATGTCACAATCCCTAGTCAATGTGGAGGAGGGATATATTACATGAAGGGCAAAATAGTAAGTACACATGAATTATTATTAATATTCATGGAAAATAAATTGATTAAGTGAGAGAATCAAGTGCACATGAATTATTATTAATATTCATGAAAAAAGAAAGTAATTAAGTGTGAAAATCCACCTCACATTTGGTTTCCTATTTTTTAGGGAAGGTGGAGGATCTCATGGATGGTTGAAATATTTCCTCCCCAAAATCCTTAAGAGATATTTCCTCCCCAAAATCCTTAAGAGATATTTTCTCCCTAAATATATTAGAGATCCCTTTCTTAGTGGATCTGATGAGAGATCCTCTCCATGGTGGTTAAGTCTCCAAATATTATATAATGAGGGATTTCCATGGAGGAAAGGGGAATGGAGATTGAGAATTATACCAAACTTATGATCTCATGAGTGGTATTGAAGGGAGAGGGAAAGAATTGTAAAGAATCTAACTTATGATCTCATGAGGAAGGTGTCATTTGGAACATCAACATTCTGTGTGTGAACTGTTTAAGAAAGGGTTTGGACAAGGAGAACTTGATGAAGCTGTTGCACTCACATCTATGGTTGTAAGTTTTCTTCATTGTTGTTCTCATTAATATAATATGCTTGGCCTGTTTCTTTCAAGTCTGTGTTTGATATCACATGAACTTGTCTCTAATAGATAGATTTGTTTCGAGCTAATCTCAGTAGAGTAGGAAGCTGGTTGTATCTTTGTTTGTCTACATGGATTATCAAGGAGTTTAAGATTGGATCTCAACTCGGACTGTGCAGGGACAAACACCGGTAAAAAGGTACTTCTTTTCTCCTTCCTCCTCACAAATTATTTTATCTAGATCTAAAAGGAAGTCAGTGTCCATGTTAAGCACCTTCTGTCTTAAGAGTTAAGAGTCTATCTCTCAAGAGGAGATCTACCTATCTGCAGGAAGATTTTCCTACAACAAACATACCTGTGCTCAATGTAAGGAGGTGCATGCGGGAGATGGACACTCAGGGGAATGTTTCCTCCTGGTTATAGGGTGTCAAGCTGTAAAGGATATAAAAAAGGCTCTGCTTGGTTGAGAATGTAGACTTCTGAGGTAAATGACTTATAACACAAAAGCAAGAACCAACAATAGGCTCAATATTGCAATCAAGGGCATGAGATGCAATCACAACTTAACACCAAAAAATATCCTTTTTCGTAATCTTAGTCTACTTGGTTTGAAAAAGGGATAAACTTTCACCAAATAGACATCCTTTCAAATCCAATTTACGAGTGTGAAAGAGACAAGTTCACTCGAAAATATTTCAGTTTTTGAAACGAGTTGGAAAAGAGCTTAAATCAAACTCGCGACTTTTCAAATCCAATTAACGAGTGTGAAAGAGACAATCTCATTTGACAATCTTTTCTCTTTTTAGATGAGTCAGAAAAGAGCTTAACTCAGACTCGTTGAAGGGTTTTTAAGCGGCATGTCATGGGGGAGGCCAAGGCTCCCATGCAATATTTTTTTGAAAGGTCATCATTTTGCGAATAGCTGACACAAGCATGGGAAAATAGAAAGCTCTCCAAGTTGAGGAGGATTAACTGA
>SNQJ01S0043506.1:0-21971 GCA_010110895.2 Picea sitchensis | reverse complement strand
ACATAAATAAAATAACATTACTAATATAATATGCCTCAATTAAGGGGTAATGAGCCAATATTAGGGCTTAACAAAATCCAAGTATTTAAATCGAATGGATGAACCATTCAAAACTATTTGCAGTCTTATTTCTCCCGATCTCATTTTTCACTTATCTTCCTGTAATACTCCCAATGAAGCCTGGTCCACCTTGGAAGGTCTCTTTGGAAAACAATATGAGATGAGGGGAAACATGCTGGAGGTGGAATTTCTCACATTGGATCAAAAAAGATTCGACAATATCCAAGATTTCTTTACAAAATTCAAGGATTTATTGTCGCAACTCAAATCTTGTGGGGTTGATAAATCTAAGAAAGAGAAACAAATGATTCTCACCATTATCTCCAAACTTGGTCCTGAATTATTTGTGTTCGTATCAACATTCCATTCTATCAAATTCTCCTTTGGATCCACCTAGAATATTCCTTCTCTTGAGGACTTTATCGAATCCCTGACACAAGAGAAAACCAATATCATCAACATGGGAAAAATCAAAGGCCCAAAGGCACATGCACTTACTGTGAAAGATGGAAGCCGTAAATATCATAAATACAAATATAAAGACAAAAGTAAATCTCATGCACATCTGAAGAAGGAAGGGTACACAAAACCCTTAACCGATGCCTCTAGATCCAAAGGTGGAAAGGGAAGAAAAGGGGATAAATGTGTGTACTTCCACAAAGGATTCCATCTAGAATTCGCATGCATGCAGAAAAAAATATATCTAATGACTCAAATAATTCATAAAAAACAACCTTGGATATCGCATTCCCGAGGGTTCCAAGAAGAAGAAGCCAGAAGATCAGAATCCCAAGAAAGGCAATTCTAGCCATGCCTTGATTGCCATCAAATCCTCTCCTGATGTTTGGATAATAGATTCAAGAGCATCACATCACATGGGAGCCTCAAAAACAGTTTATTCTTCATTGTATGCATGCAAAGGTCCCCCTATTCTGATGGGGGACAACTCTCTAGTCGAATTCACTGGTAAAGGAAGGATTGAACTCACCAACGAAATCTTCGAGAATGTGCTGCACATTCCCAAACTTTCCGTCAACCTTATCTCTATGTAACAGATGACGAATTATGGCACTGAAAATAAAGTCATATTCACACAAAATGAAGTATACATATATGACATGAAAACCAATTCTAGGGTTTCTACCAGTGAGGTAAACCATCAATCTAGATTGTATACATTTTTTGAATTTATTGAACCAGATTGTGCTTTACTCTTTACCCATGCTAATGAAATTAGTAGGATATGGCATGAAAGGTTCAGGAATTTGAATTTAATATATATCCAACAACTTAGAAAGAAAATATTGGTTGATGGTCTACCAAACATCCATTTCTCCAAAGGAGTATGTGAGGGATGTGTTCTTGGAAAACACCCTCAAGAGAAATTCGACAAAGGAAATACTCAGAGAGCCTCTGCTCCTTTAGATATGATCCATAGTGACCTCATGGGTCCCTTTCTGCATCCATATATCAACAAAGCGAGGTTTGTTCTCATTTTTGTTGATGATTTCTCATGTTTTACATGGATTTACTTTCTCTAGAAAAAATATAAGGTCTTTCAACACCTCAAAGATTTCAAAGCCCTGGTTGAGACACAGTCCGAAAAGAAAATCAAAGTCCTCCAAACTGATAACATGGGAGAGTATATCAATCATGAGATCCAAAATATTTTCCATGAGGCAGGGATTCACTTGCAACACATAGTTCCCTATACTCCGTGGAAAAACAGAGTTGCTGAGCAGAAAAGCAGATCTCTAAAAGAGATGCCATCTTGCATACTACATACAAAGTATCTACCACAGAGACTATGGGCCGAAGAATTTAATTTTGAAACATACATCCAAAACAAATCTCCCCAAAATTTTCTCAAGGATAAGAGCCCCTACGAGGCTTGTAGCGGCCTCAAACCGAAAGTGACCCACTTTCATATTTTCGGTTCATGTGCATGGGCCTGGATCCCCTCTGAAAATATGAAGGAACTTGTTCCATAGAGAACTGAGTGTATTTTTGTTGGATACCCCAATGATGTGAAGGGATATAGACTTATTGATATTTCCTCAGACTAGCTCATCATTGAGTGAAGTTTCCAATTTGAGGAAAGTGTCTCGCATGTACCTCAACAGCCACATACAGATACCTTCATTCTTCCACTTGTCTGAGATGATGAGCATGCACATGATGACTCTTCTTCAAATGAGATTTTTGATTCAAAGGACTCATATGATTCATATACAAAGTCAGTATAGTCAGATGTAGAGTCAGAGCATCCAGATGCAATTGCAAAGCCAGAGAAGAGGCCCAAGTGGGCACAAACTACTCTTCAGGATGCAGAGGATCTTGTTGATGATCTAGTCGATACTAGGAGGAATCAATATGATTTCGAGGATCCTCCTATTACACTCACTTCCACTGAACCATTTCCCTCCAAGCATATTTTCTTAGTTCAGTCTTCAGATCCACCGTCTTATGGTGAGGCTACTGGAAATCCATTTTGGGAATCTGTCATGCAAGAGGAGTACAACTCCCTCCTCGAGAACCAGACTTGGGATCTAGTTCTCCTTCCTTATGGGAGGAAAATTGTCATATGAAGATGGGTCTATAGGACCAAAAGCGCATCAGATGGACAGATTAGCAGATACAAATCCAGGA
This sequence comes from Picea sitchensis, assembly GCA_010110895.2. Lineage (NCBI taxonomy): Eukaryota > Viridiplantae > Streptophyta > Pinopsida > Pinales > Pinaceae > Picea > Picea sitchensis. The sequence continues at coordinate 19,262 of SNQJ01S0043506.1, read as the reverse complement.
TTGTTTCCAAAGGATTTCAGCAGGTGCATCACATTGACTATGATGAGACCTTCGCTCCAGTAGAGAAGATGGATTCCATATGATTGGCACTTTCCATTGCGGAAACCAACGGATGGGAAGTCCATCATATGGATGTGAAGAATGCATTTATTCAAGGTGATCTCTTTGAGGAGATATATATGGAGTAGCCCCATGGATTTATGTAGGACTCATCTTTGGTATTTCGACTAAAGAGTTCCATTTATGGCCTCAAGAAGGCTATGAGCTCATGGTATGCCAAGATGGACTCCTACCTGTTGTCACAGAAATTTGTATGTTGTAAATTAGACCCGAATGTCTACATGCTCAGGACAATTGATTCCCTTCTATTCTTAGTTTTGTATGTTGATGATTTGTTAATCATCGGTTGCTCGAATTCAACAATTTTTGCAGTCAAGAGGATTCTACATGATAGGTTTTTGATGACAGACATGGATATTCTACATTTCTTTCTTGGACTCAAGATCAGTCAAGATGCATCATGCATCAAACTGTCTTAGGCCAAGTATGCACATGATTTCCTTGAGAGATTTCACATGACATACTACAAGTCTTCTCTGACTCCCTTCCTATCAGGAGTCAAACTTGAGGATGGAGGGGAAACTCCACTGATTGATAACACACTATAGAGACAACTAGTAGGGAGATTTTTATATCTCACACACACAATACCATACATCTCCTATGCATTTGGCGTAGTTTCTAGGTTCATGTAGGAGTTGCATGAGCTACATTGGAAGGATGCAAAGCTTATCCTTCGATAAGTACAGGGAACCATCACCTTTGGGATTCATTATGCAGTAGAGTCCTACATTAGATCTCATCAGGTTAACTGAGTCTACTGATTCTGACTGGGCTTTAAGTGATAGCTGATAAAGTCCATCTAATATTAACAACCAAATATCAATATAGAATGAAAAACCTCGAGAATCTCCAAAGCCTTGAAAAGAGATGGTACAGATAATAAGCCTCTTGAGGGGGCAACCTCCTTTTACCCCACTAAAATGTTCAAGTACAATATGATTCCAAAATGAAAATGTCTCCTTGGTATATATAGGAGACTAGGGTATAATTACAAATAATGCCCTAAAGTAGGCATAAATAAAATAACATTACTAATATAATATGCCCCAATTAAAGAGGGGTAATGAGCCAATATTAGGGGCTTACCATGCCCCTCCTTGAGACAAGTGTTGTCTGCAATGCTTGAGTAACTTTCACGGATGATTTTGTATAAAGACTCATCTTCCCAAGTGGAATATTTAGTCGTTAGTTTCCTCCATTTAATTATATACTCTGAAATTGATCTATTCGCCAGCTGAGGAATAGTTCAATTTCAGAGTATCTCATTAGCTCCAATATGATTTTTTCCTTCCTCGTCAAGTTGGAAAATACTTAGACTGAGGCCGAGATGGCATGGCCTATAACCTTCTTTAAGCATGAAACATGGGCTGGACGATGTACACATTGAAGATTCGGTGACTCCAATTTGTATGATTCCAATATTTTTACAGACACCACTTAGGGCCATAGTACTTTGGTGATAATTTATTATCCTTCTTATCTTTATTGAGGGACATCTGTTTGTATGGTTGTATTCTTAAAATACTTAATCGCCTACTTCAAAACTTCTTTCCTCTGATGTTGATCGCTTGTTGTTTCATGTGATTACATTGCCATGGTCGGGTTGTCCTTTAAGATTTAGAGAACTTGTTGTTGTTGATTCGATGTGATCTTCCTTGCTTGAACCTTAGATTTTCTTTTTAGAAGAGTGATGGAAGGAGGGTGGTATCCATAAAGTGCCATAAATGGTGTCATTTTGTTCTTGATGTATGAAGAGTGTTATACCACCGATTACGCCAAAGGGTAACCATTTGAACCATTGTGTTTTGTTTATCATGAAATAGAAACAGCAAGGGTATCCTTCCAAACATTTTTCACTATCTCGGTTTGTCCATCATATTGAGGATGATAGCATGAGTTGACCAATTAATTACCAAAAAAGAAAATAATTATGTCCAAAATTTCCATTGAAGATGGGATCTACATCACTTACAATAATCTTTGGGATTCAAACTTTTGAATTGTCTCGATTGAATCGGTGTAGCTGTACTCTCTTTGAAGGGATGAGAAGTGCACAAAAGTGTGCATACAATACTTGGTCGATCTATCCACAATCACCATGATGACACTCTTTCCTTTAGACTTTGGTAAAAGCGTGATGAAATCCATGGAAACCTCCTCGATCTTGGGATGGATAATGGTTATGCAAAGACTTGGGGTCTTAAATGTTTCCACCATATTTTGTTGGAAACCAGATCGTTCACACTTCACAACCTTTGAACATGGAGTTTAAGGCCATCTAAAAATCCTGCTTAACTCTATGGTAGGTTTTCAAAAAATCCCAGAGAGTGTCCTCTTGGAGAGGTGTGCAATTCAATAGTACCTTTATTTGAGTTGGGATTTCTTACATAAATGGCGTCCTTTGTGCAGGTGAATCATTTTCCATGTAAATGTATGCGATGCACTGGAATCCTACGGAAACCTTTGAATGAGTCCACACTTTTCATCATTCTTCCATTCATCCCTTTAGCTTCTATTATCCACGTCCCGAGGTTGGATGATCGAGATACCTGAAGAAAAGGCCTCTTCATCCTTTCTTGAGGGTGCATGCATACACAATATTTTTCTTCCCTTTTATGAGCGATTTCAAAATCATAACCCAATATCTTGGTTACCCATTATTGTTGTTCTTTTGAAGATAGTCTTTGTTTCAAAAGAGTATTTAAGACTATCATGATCTGTTTGACCTTAGATTGCCCTGCCTATTAGGTAAGGATGTCATTTCTTCAATTCATCTAGTATTGCTGTCATTGCTTTCTCATAAATGGGTTTGTGTAGTCCTTTCCCTTGAGTGTTCAACTTTAAAGATGAGTCCTTCCTTCTTGCATTAGGACAATACCAATTCTATTTCTGAGGCATCACATTCCACAATAAAGGTTTTGTGAAGTCACGGAAGCTGATCAAGACCGGGGCTTTACACATCACCTCTTTAAGTTGTTCAAATCTTTAGTTTCCTCCTAGAGTCCATAAAATGCATCCTTATTAGTTAGTGTGGCCGTTAAAAGGTGTTGCTATTCTTCCATGGTTTTGAACAAACTTTGTGGTAGTAACACAATCGAGGCAAAAAATCCTCTAAGATTCTTGTAATGTTTTGGGAATCGGCTAGAACATCATGGCCTTAATCTTGTTAGGGTCTATGACTTACCTTCATGAGATACAATATGACCCAAATGCTCACCTCCTTTACTCCAAAGAAACATTTGGATGACTTGGGATATAGTTGTTTCTCCTTTAGTAGTTGTAGCACCTTGTCAACATGTCATACATGATCCTCCAAAGACTTCGCTATAGATTAATATATCATCAAAAATACCCAACACACATTTTTCGAAGGAAGGGCTTGAAAATAAATTCTCAACCCTTGGAATGTGGAAGGTGCATTTTATGAGATCAAAAGGCATGACCAAAAATTCATAATGGCCTTCATGAGTTGAATGTTGTTTGGGATATCTTCTTCCTTAACTCATTCTGATCTGATGATACCCCGAGCGAAGATCCAATTTTGTGAAATAGATTGCTCCATGTAGTTCATCTAACAATTCATCAATGACGAGGGAATGGAAACTTATCTTTAATAGTGATCTTGTTGAGCTCTCATGAAATCTAGACACATACACCATGAGCTATCTTTCTTGAATACCATTACCAGTGCTGAGTAAGAACTTTGGCTAGGTCTAATAATGCCGGTCTCTAACATTTCTTCAACCATGCCTCGAATTTCACTATTTTGGGCATAAGGTTATCTGTGTGGCGATGTTAGGAGGAACACTCCTAGGAATTAGGTGAATTTCATGTGATCATGATTTGAGGTGGGTGGAAGAAGACCTTTGGGAATATCTTCAAATACTTTGGAATTCTTATCGTGATCCTTTGGAGATCTTGAGGAATGAATGGCTTAAATGTTGAACATCTAGTATTGAGCATAGTTGATGCAATAATGCCTTGATGCCTTTTTTCAATGAATTTTTTCATGCCGTTAGAACTTATCACCTTATTGGGTTTCCTGATGCCTCTTAACTCATTTCTTTTCCTTTATTAATTTCATGAAAATTTCTTGAAAATTAAAAGCCATTGTTCCCTAATGATTGTAACCATTGGATTCCTAGTACAACATCTACGCACCACCCATGGGTATAGCAATCATTAGACTATTCATTACATATTCCAACATGGTAAAGATTGATCTTATTGCATTTTTCACGAGCAATTGATAGTTCCTCCATCGCAATCATTATTTGAAACTCTGGCCTTTGGATATACAAAGCAATTGAGATCTTTGGCCCTACAATTTATAGTGAATGGAAATTATGAGTACTACCGAGAATCAATTAGGACTATTACCTTTTTTTCTTTTGATGTATCCTTTGATCTTGATGGTTTGAGGTACTAATTCCAGCCAATGCATTGCGCGATATTGTGAAGTCAACTCTTCAAATGAAATTGCTTCTACGTTTTCACATCTTGAGATGGTTCTTGTTCTTCTTCTTCTCCTCTTCACAATCTATGTAGAATAATTTCTTCTCACCACACTTATGTCCTTTTACGTACTTGTTGTCACAATTAAAAGCATAAACCTTTTGTTTTCTTTTCCTCCAATTCTTGAGGTGTCAACCTTGTGGTTGAGTGTTTTAGAGAAGAAGGAGCATTGTTCTCTCTACAGATGTTAGGATTGGTCCTTCTGATAGCCATAACCATATTTTTACTTTCAACATTTGTGCCATAAATGCATTCTCGATGATTTGGGTTCCCAAAGGTGAGCCTCATGTTGGAATGTTATACTTTAAAGTTCCTATAGATACCTCAATCAAGTGCTCATATGGTATATCGGTTACCTTTATAATTCAATCTTTGGAAGTTCTCAAATATTAACCGATGGCAGATGCCTTTTTTGCTTGAGATTTATCAATTGGCTAAAGAGGTATTGTTCCTTGTATCCTCATGGTGTGCTATCATTTCTTCCATGAAAAGAGCATCCAAGTGGCCGAGTGATTTGTGAGAACAAGCCATCGATACCATACAAATTGATTAGGTTCTAAATATAAAAGAAACAATTTGTACCTTTGTGTATATGGCATTATGGAGATCAAAAGAATTGTTCCATCGAAGTATCCATGTGATTGGGTCCTTGTAATCAAACTTCCTCATATCAATAATATTAGAAATAATGGTTGAATAACAAACCAAAGTTGGAGTTTCTACATTCTTGGTTCACCTTCCTTGTGTCTTCATAATGAATTTCATGAGTTCATTTTCTTTCAGTGTCTTCTCTGTTACATTATTTTTCAATACTTCCATGATCTCCTTTTAAACCATCCATCTTAGGTATCCAACTTAGCTTCCAATTTGAATCTATCTTCTTTTGTAGTTCATTTTATGTCCCTACACATTTATTCACCTTCATCAAGGAGCCAAGTAGGATTTTACGGAGGCTTATTTGGTGTAGAAGTTCCCTTTTGGTGGCATGTTGGCCAAGTATCACTTTTGAACCTTGATTTTGGGTTGGTTCTACTAGACAATATTTACTTTGTTGTATATCTAAGTTCCACTTATACGGGTATGAAGCTTTTTTTGTATTTCTTTGATTTTTCTTCTTTGCAATGCCATAGGTGCGATCAAAATTGGATGTGCCAAATTGGAATTTATGGTATGCCTTTCCCCACAACTTGCCGATTTTTATTTCGAGGGAGATCTCGGTTGGCTATGGCGTGCCCGCGCAAAATTAGTGATATAAAATTATGAAACTTCGCACCCGAGAAATACTAAAAACTTATCCACGATCCAATGAAACTTAGTCCCAATCAATTTGGATACTAAGAAGAAGTTATGATTGTTTTACCTAAGGCACTGGGAGCTAATTAATAGGAATAGTCAGATACCCTATATTATACGGGGTGTATCTACAAATTTATGATGACCTAGAAGCTAAATGTTTTTACCACATATACATTACTAATTTACGTAAATATCCTCTCTAGCTTTTTAGAGATTGCGAAACATTACAAAACGTTTTATAGCAAAAATTCCTCAATTACTCATTTAGGATGATTCCCAAACCCTATCTTGCTGGGTTGTATCTGGGAAAGTATAAGGCCTAAGGAGATAAAATTTGAACCCAACGTACCTTGATCAGTTTTATAAATATCCTCCAAGCCATTTTTTTTTGAAACGTTGTAGAACAAAAGTTATGGTGAAGAATTCAGGATGATATGTATCCGTGAAACTCCAAGACCTTGAGCTCAGATACCATATTTTTAAGAACAAAATAACAATATAGCATAGAAAACCTCATAGGAAAAGTGCTCAAAGCCTTGAAAAAGAGATGGTTAGGATAATAAGCCTCTTGAGGGCAGCCTCCTTTTTACCCACTTAAATGTTTAAGTACAAGATGATTCAAAATGAAAATGTCTCCTTGGTATATATAGGAGACTAGGAGGTATAATTAAAACTAATGGCTGAAGCCGACATAAATAAAATAACATTCCTAATATATTATGCCCCAATTAAGGGTAGGCCAATATTAGGGCTTAACATCCTAATTACTTTCGGTAATTCTTGGTTTTGGGACTATATGTTGGTCGAGATCAGAAGCAAGCTGCCATTTCTCTATATTGATGGTAGTACATAGGGAATTGGATTAACACTTAACCATGGAGCTATGTGGCTACAACATTTTCTCCATTTGGGCATTTAGTTTCATCAATCGATCATAATCACGGTCAAGCTGACAACCGGAGCACTTTCTGAAGTTAGAGATTCAATTGGTAGCCGGGCCGAAACCACATGAGATCCACATGCACTACATCTGGGGACGCATATTAATGCGAGGGGATCATCGACCTACAATTATTTCATTATTGAAACGGGCGACAAATATCTTCACCAAGACCTTCATTGAGTAGAAGTTACATTCTCTGTGAATTTGTCTTGGATTGAAGGACACAATTGCCTAATAAAGGTAGTTCTTCTTTTTACATACATTATAACTTGAGGGGGTATTTCATGGTTTCTCTCTTTCCTCGTTTATTTTGGTGTATGTTGCATTTGGGTACCCTAACATGGCCTGGATTTAAGGACCCATTCTTTATTTTCTTGTAATGATGTGAGGAGGTGTTGGAGTTACTTCATACACACCTAGGATTTATTTTTCCCAAGGTTTTCCTTGTTTATTAGTCATTATTAGGTCTCCTATATTTTGGGGAGAATATTCTCTTCATTTTTTCAATTGAGTTTGATCGGTTAGTGGAGTCTAGATGCTACATTGGGATTATCACCATGCAACATTGGGATCATCATAAATAATGTTCATTTTCCTTGGGATCATCACCATAATAGTGTATTACCCATGATTCTCGTATTTCCTCCTCACTTCACTCTATTTAATTCATTTAGCGAGAGGCGGTAAGATAGTTAACTTCAACTAGGTGGTAGTTCACTCCATAGCGCACAGAGACTAGAATGGTGTGGAGTTAACTCCGTAACTATTGGTGTATGTCCAGTAATTTATACACCACCACTATGAGTGCATAATTTACTCATGTATTCTATATCTGTTGTAAATTATTCACTCTTTAGTGTGGAATCTGGAGTTAATGAGAAATTCTTCATTCTTTTCTCTCTTTCTTCTTTTTCTCAATTTCTCTCTACATAGCAAATGTGTGTAGTATTTTTCTAGCTAGATCTATTATGTGCGAGTTCAACACATTTACAAATGTTATGCTCTTGGGATGTTGATGTATTAAATACCCCCATCGGGGCCCACAAACAACACGGATTTTTTTCATCTTCGGGGTTAGGGTTTTGGATTTTATTTATGTTAAAGAGACCTTTAGAAGCCCTCATTGTAAACATCATATTCTTGTGAATGAGCATAGTCCTAAAATATGTTCTCATATATAAGATTCCACCATTCTAGTGAGTCATTCACTCTGTGGTTTCTGATTTGTACATTTCTCTCATTAATTAAAATTGTGCATTACTAGTCCTTTTGTGGGACATTACAGCAATATCTCTCTATATTTCATTGTTATATCCCTCCTTCATTTCATTCTCAAAATAATGCGAATCAATGGTATCATAGAAGTATGCTCCTTTGTCATTTCTCGGTGCATGTCCCCGATGAGATTAGGGTATAGAGAGTTGGGTCATGAGCTATTTTATCTTGAGGACAAGCTTGCTCTTTCCATCCCAAAGTGACCTCCCATGGGGAAAGAGAGATGAGGGAAAGAGAGATGCCATCAATCTGGCCTATAAGTGGAATCCATCATGCAGTAGAGGAATGAGATGTTGGATCATTTTTCTAAAATATTTCAATGATTGTTGACAATAACAACGTAATGTGAAGTAAAGAGTCTCTTTGGAACTCTATTGCCCATTCAAGGTACAAGTTAATTTTGATATTCAGTATTTGAGAAGGTCAAATGTCGATCACGATGCTTTTGGAAAAGTGGTTAAATTTTCTTGAAGGTTATTTATATGTTCACATTTCTTTGTGAAGATCACATTTGCGCTCCTTAAGGATCTCCCCATGTAAAACATTGGTGAGGAAACTTAATGGGAGAAAAATTCCACCAGTCACGGAATATTTGGGGTCGATCCCACTTGATATTGTTTTATGGATGTGGTCAAGGAGAAACATTACCTTATGGAAAGTATTCAATACATGAGATGGACCATGCTACATCAATAGAGGGGCCAAAAAGTGTCAAAGTTCAAAATACCTTCCATACCTTGCACATAAGTTGGGTATCAAACAACGTAGTGAATATGGTTCTAAATATCAAGGGTTGTACGAGGGTACATCAAAATGAAATAGAGTTTCTAGATATCTCATCATTAGAACCACTTAGATATGTTGTCAAAATCGGTAGAAATTTAGGCACCAGAACTAAGTGTTGGATACGCAAATACGCAACAACCAAGTATGGTAAATGAAACCCTAATCCATATAATAACCAACCTCAATACAAACAGTCAAAATACAGGAAAAGAAGATAAAAAGTAAGATGAAGAAGGACATTGGGAAGTGGTGCGACTTCCGTAAGAGCCTTTGGCATAACACTGCCGATTGTTGCTAAAAGCAATCATTGGTAGCCGAGCTCAAAGAAACATAGTCGAGCCACGAATTAGACTTGTATTGGAACCAATATTGAAAGGAGATAGATAGTGTGCAGGAAGCCACTACTATTTAGTACGACCATAGAAATCAACTAGAAGAACCGAGGAGATTGAGGATGGGGAACACCTCTTCCATTCACATATGTGTGAATGGAAGAGGACCACCGCTTCTAAATTCTTGTTGATAGTGGAAGCCAAAATGAACCTAATATCGATTAGAGATCATTAAAAAGTTGGATTTGTCGAAAACACTGCACTCGCAACCATATATCATTGTGTGTATTTTCCAAGGATGATATCTTCATGTTAGTCGATGGTTCCACTTGTCCTATGGCATCAATCCCTTCAAGTGAGTGTCATTGAGGTATCGTAATGATGTTTCCCCAACTTGGAAGTCGTGATGTTATTTTAGTCCAACCATATATGTGGAATTTATGTTGTTTGTGAGTCTCAACCCTATAGCATCATTGTTACTCTAGGGGGTCATATCCATAGGATACCAGAGGTAGTTCAACTACTATCACCACAAAATAGTACCACAAAGTAATATCTCACACCAAAAAGTTTATCCTCTTCAAATGGAACTAAGATGGAATAGAGGAAACTTCAGCCACTTGCATCCTTGGCCAAAATGCCTTCCTATCCAACATAGAGTAGATTGCATAAGGCACACAAATATTTTATTCACCTACAATGGTGCCTCCACAATTCCCAATCAATCCAAGCTATAACAAATCCCTTCATGCTCCCTCATATACATCTTGCTTACGACATAATCCTCCAACACTTTCGGGAAAATCATGCGACGAGGAACAATTGAATGGATCAAACCCCTCCATCAATAGGTTCATAACAACCTTTAATAGCTAAGTGGGACAACTTCTTCAACAAGAGAAGCAATTCGCAAGGTTGATTGACCAAAATATTTCCCATCTGCTGAAAGAATCGACACAATGGAGACCATTGCTTCCCTAAGGGAAGAATGATCGAGGGAGGAAAGTGGTGGCCACCCACCTATTCAACGGGCTCAAAATGGGGGTTTCACTATGGAATATTTTACAGAGTTTTTAGGATCACGAACTTTCAGGGTCGTTTGAGGCCCTAAATGACATTTTGGAGGTTGATAGCACCTAACAAGTAGCCATAGGAAGATTCTACATTGAACGAAATATTTACTCAGTTATACCCTTCAGAGGAGATATAAAACACCCCCAAAAAGGCTTATTGTATGCAAAGCGGGGCTCTACACAAGTACATGCAAACCAAAATGGAATTTATGGAAATATCATCCGAGATTTTTCTTGCCAATATGTTGTCAAGATGAAAAAATTCACTTGAATAAGAGAACTTGGGTATGCAAATCGCAGCAACCAAAGTATAGTGAAACAAAGCCTAACCCACACTGTGAAAACCTCAAGAAAACCGGTCCAAATATAGAAAGAAGATAAATGGAAGCGAAGGACGGGAAGTGGTGTGACTTCTAAAAGTCATGGCAGCACCAATGAATGTTTCTTAAAACATTCATGGGTATTCGAGCTCAAAGAAACAAATTTGATCCATGAATCGAACTGTGATTCAAACAATAATAAAAGGCTTATATAATTGATTGAGAATCCTACTGTCCCATCTACCAGCAATTCAACTAGAAGAACTAGAGGACCCTAAGGAGGAGACACCTCTTCCATTCATAGATGTTGGTGAAGAGCTCCGCTGCATTTTATTTTTGATAGTGAAAGCAGGAAAAACCTAATATCATCAAAGAAGTTCACCAAGCACTTGGTTACCAACAACACACCCATGACCATACAACATGGGGTGGATTCACTAGGGATGATGGAATTTGATAACTAAGACAATGAGAGGAGGGTGAATCATTTGTTGCAGTGCTTAAACAATTTTATGCCCTATTAAAAATATTATTAATATTCTCCAAGTGATCATCAAGATTATGCAGAAGACATGAACAGCATAAATAATAAACATCAATCAAAAATATGATATCTGAGAGGAGACAAATATTTCATGTGGAAATCCATAAAGGGAAAACCTCTTCTTCTTAGAATGAAGGGCAGTCTTTTTATGTTCTATACATCATCAATATTTGAGAACCAACTCAAAAATGAGTACAAACTCTTGTTTAACAATATGGAACTTGTAGAGAGACCAACCCTCAAGATTCTCTAGCACCCACTAGGAAAGAATCATATTTTCTCCCTTATGATATCCGACACATAAGCCGGATGGAAGCTACCTACTTCCCTTATACAAGAACCAAATTGCACCCAAAAATATTCGTTTTCTCTAGCACCACCCTACCACCTTTGTTTTCCTTAATACAGCTAGATGGAAGCTACAACTCTGGGTATTCAAACCAACTTGAATAGCAGGAGGACCCTTGATCTTCCTAACTTTCCACCTACCACCTTGATCTCTAAATCTTTAATTGACTAATACCTTACAACAATGCAGACATATCAATGCCTACCACTTCTTCCATGTTCTACAATTTTGCTCTGCCTATGTTTGTTCATGCTTGGCTCCATAGCTGTCTCTTTCATTTTCTCTTCCTCTATTCTTCTCATGCTCTTAAGTTCTCATACAGTATTCCCTTTTCACCATTTCTTCTCATCAAGCTTATGTTCTTCATCTCTGCATTTTCTCTCTCTATTCATGTTGTAATCTTCATTACATACAGTTCAACTTGTTTTACATAGAAACAACCCCCTCCCTTTGTCATGACATATTTCTTCTATTCATACTCTCATCATTCATTACACTTTGAATCTCCAACGCCCAAGTCAGGAATCTCAAACAATCAAGAACCATGATTCCAACGCCCAAAAAAAATGATTCCGGTCGGTGTAACATAAGCGTAGCCCGATCAGAAACCATGGTATTTGAAACAACCAACCCTTGATCGATTCTATTTGGAGTATTGTAGTTGGATTATATACAGAGGATTTTTATTTTTCAATGTGTAACCTTCGAAGTGGAGCCTAGAAGCGCTAGCTCCTCCCCTATCTTCCGATGTGACCTTGGGAAATGATCTCATGTGACCAATACAATTGTGGGTGTGGCCAAAGGTGGTTTAAGATCAAACTGTGTTTCTCCTCGCCAATTTACCTCGAGGAAACCTCCATGTGTCATTTCTCCTAAATCATGGTTTCAATTGCGGCCAGCCCTTAACTTTTTAAAAATTTTTTCGCACCTTCAATCCCTGCAATGGAGCACAACTGTCGATCTCACGATCTTGATGGTGTGTTAGGTGATTTATATGTAAAAAGACACTAAACTACCCTCAATTAAAATTTCTTCGAGGGGTAGAAGTAAACTTAGAGTTGTAGCAAAATATATACCAAAGGTAAAAGGTTGGTAGGGTATAATCTAACTAGTAAAGTAGTTATCTAAGGCTAATCTACTCAGAAAAACTATCTAATGAACAAAACCTACTAAACAAATTGAAACTATTTAACCTAAGTATTTTTTGGGCCAAGGATCAATGGATGGTTCTAAGAAGTGAAACTCTATGTAAAGCAAACTAGTTTAACTATAAGCAAAAGCAAACTACTAAACATAATAAGAAATGACAAAAGAAAACTTCTTTTAACTTGCCAACCTACATTCAATGAGCAACTACCCTATGCAAAACAAATAAATGAACAAGTAAGAAAAGAAACCTATCTAACCTATAAAGAAAATAATAGTAAACCAAAGAGACACCTAACTAACCTACTAAAGAAAGACAAGTAAAGCAAGGGCAAATTGTCTATCCTACTAAAACAAATGAACAGTAAACAGGACTTATCATTGAACAACTATGTATCCTAAGAGGAAAGTGGACTAAATGCTTGATGCAAAACTATTCTAATGCAAGCAGATGGAAATTCATTTTATTGAAGAAGAAGGACTACCAACTAAATGCCTAATTTATAACAAACAAAACTGCTCTTAAATCTATTGAAGCAAAAGACTAATTACCCTACAATGATGATAAAACTATATTCTAACCTATGAAAGCAAAACTATCTTTTCACAAAGAAGAAACTATCTTTAATCAACCCCGAAACCTCAAATATAATGTTGGTGGTTGAGTGAATTCCTTGATTGGTGAAGCCGGATGATATCCTGGAGTGACACTTGACCAACAAGGGCCGATTGCTGGCGATAAACACAACTACTAATCTCAATGGAAAAATGAAAGGTATGGATTAAACAATCTAGTGAGAACTTTGTACTGGCCAAGACAATGTTAAATACCATGCATATTCATGTATGAACCATCAACAACTTATAGAGGGTTATTATTCCAATTCTGCTATGTAAGCAAAACTAGATTCAACATTAACTAAGAAATTCAATTTCACTTTAATTCTAAGAAGGAAATTGCGTGAAATAAAACTGTACTATGTCTATTTTAACCATTCAAACTATGATAAAGAAAATGACTGAAAAACAGAGATTGAACTATGATAAGAAGTAAATTGAGCAATTACATTAGCAGGTAACTAAGTAAGTAAAGTCTAAGCTAAGATATAAGAAAACTATAAAAACTGGATGTAAATCTACCCATCCATCAATCCTTATCGAGGAAGAAAACCCAAATTAAAACTAATATTTATGTTCTAATTAAATATGTTCTAAACTTGGCTGTGGAATTATAAATCAAGCATAATCTAACAACTAATTGCATATGGGGTTAGTGTAGAGAGAGAGAGTTTCTAATTGCACATGGTTGGTAGAGACTTGAAAGCCTGTTCTAATCTATAAAATCAACACATACCCCAACACATATCATCATCCTAACCTACAAAGAAGTAAAATAGTAAGCTACAACAAACTAATTAATTAAAAAAAACATGCATACGATAAGAAAGAACAATTTGAATTAAGAAATGCATAAATAACATAAGAAAAATCACCCGGTTGTTGGTGGGCCCCAACAAGTTGTACCTCCACTAAAAGCACACCACGATCTTAACAAGGTGAATTCACCATGAAAGCTTGAAAACACAATTTTGGCACAATTTTAGTAATGTAAAATACTAAAACAGAGAAATTTTTTTTTGTCTCTAATCTAATGGCTCTTGTACCTTCTTAACAATCTTCTGATCATCTAGTGGTATTTATAATGGATTTGCAGCCAAGTGGTCAACCACAAAGCGGTTCAAACCAAAAACTTCTAAAATTGGTAAAATTTCATTAATGGTGCTTACTAGCTCACCGTGAGAGAGCCAATAATCACCCTCTTTTGACAATTGAAGCTGACTTGTCTAGAGCTCATTGGTGGAGGACAATTCTGAGACAAAACCCAGGTGCTGATTCTCCCATCACTGAACACCAATACCATAGCAATAGATCCAACCCTATGTTTGTTTGTAGGAAGGTGTTGGATGGAGTCCGGATCAGTGTCGGATTGAGTGCCGAAATGAGTGCTGGAACTAGAAGCATAGTGCATTTTTTCCTGTAACACGAGAAAAATATAGATTGGCTCTTGGAAATCATAAAACATGATGAATTATACTTTATACAATCATTAAACATGAATTCTATGTACCTTGTGCCGATCTTACCATTTTATCATGAAATTCTTCAAAAGCTCCTTTAAAATATAAAAACACATATGTACATGTCTTGAAAAAAATGTATAATAACCATCATAGAAATGATCATATCTTGGGCCCAACATTATCCCCACACATAAGATTTTGGCAGGTCCCACTGCAAAGAAAAATAAATTGCCCTTTATGACTAAACTTGCGAAGGAGGGTGGATTAGCTTTAGAAGCTTCTCCCTCTCCCGAGGGATTTTGACTTAGGATTTTCATGGTGTTTCAATTGCATCCAGAGACTATTATTGGTGACATTCATATCATCAACCAAAGCGTTGTAGAGAATTCATCTTGGCTTGTAAGACAACGTTATCATGGCGTAAATGACAACTTAGTGTTTCATGTTCTCTAAGTTTGAACTGGAGGGTTTTGGAGTTTTTGGAGGTTTTTTTGATGACATGTGAGGAAGCCTTGAGATGTATATTATACCCTTGATCCCTTAAACCATGCAAAACAACAATTTACCTCTACAAAATTAGTTCAAAAAGTGACTTCCCATAAGCTCAACAATTCTGGCCTGGCGAACATGTGAAAAATAGGTATCAAAGTGACACATGTAACTGTCTGATAAAATATGTGTAAAATGAGAGTTTTTTTTAATATGTTATTGATAAAAAATTCTCTTGGTTTTCAAAAAATTCACTTTCGGTTGTTAAGAAAACACGCCAAGAAAACATGACTAAAACAGGAAAAAACGAGTGTTTTATTTTCTGAAAGAAACCTTAGGTCTCTAAGAGAATTGAATATCACAGACCACCAAAGAATATTCAAAACCTGAGAGAGGTTATTTTGTTTTGGTATGTTATATGAACACAAACCTCCTACATCTTTCAAAATTACTTTCTCATTGGCTCATAATACTATCTTGAAGTTGGTTACTCAAAACTTGCAAGCGCAGCATGCTCTTAACATAAGCCTGGCAGTAGTCTTTAGGATTTTGGAGGCCTTACCGGAGGATTTTTGGGTTGAGATTCATATGGTTGGGGAATTTTATAATGTCGTCTACACAATGGAACCATAAATCACTTCAAATTCCTTCTCCAATCCTCTGAAAACTGACTTGAAGTCAAACTATCCAAATGTGCAGAAGCCCTCCTATAGCGACTGTATTTAGGGAATTTATCTCAAATGATAACACCTGTGCATAGAATGAATGAGTTTTTTGTTTCTTACGGTATATTATTGACAAAAAACTATTTCACTTTTCTCAAATTCATCTTCCTTAATTCCAAAACCAATTTTAAGTAGAACTTTGACCAAGATAATCATTTGAAAATTTATGACAAGGAATGATGACATGATGATGAGGGTATGACCTTGGATGAGTGAAGGTGTTGAAATAATGTAACTGCAGAAGAAAATTCTTATTATTATTGTTATTTTATTATTAGGGATTAATCCCATTTGTGGATTAATCATGTCAGTAATGTATTAGGACCAAATCCCCTTTTGTGGATTGGTCATCGGACAATTATAATGGGCAAAATAAAGGAAGTCAACCCCATCAGTTATTATTGAGACCAGAATTGGTACAAAGTGGGTTTACCCACCCAGAGTGAAGGTCGGCCCTGCCAGTGAAACCCTTTCACACGTGCCAATCATGTATATATATAGAGGCTAGCGCCTCACTTTGCTAAAAAACTCACTTGCTCATTCTCTTATGAGAGGCAAGCTGCCAATTACCAGTTGGAGAGAAATTAGTGCATCTCTTGGAAGGACTATTTGTGATGGTTTGAGTTATCTCTTGAACATTGTATTAACAATTTATGATAAGGGGAAGTTTTGCTGGGTTTTGTTTCCCTAGGGTTTCCCAGGATAATCTTGTGTCTTGTGAATGTGTATTTCTCAGTGATCTTATTCTTATGATGCTCTTATCTATTGAAATGCAAAGAACTATAATAATGTCATAAACATTAACATGGTTTCAGAGCCAACCTGAAGAAACATTATTTCGCAAAGAGAAAAATGTCACTGTTGCAATACTTGCAAATATAGGAGCTTTACCAAAAGTAACTCTTTCAGCTCCCTAAACACCTAGAAAGTTTTGCCCTCCTCCAAGGATCATTTGGCACCTAGAGCACACCTTTTCAGTGGCCTAGATCTCCCGGAAAGTGAAACCCTAGTTTCACAAAGTACCAGAAAACCAGGTACCAAGTGCCAGAATGAAGTGCCAGAAAACCAGAAGCATAGTCCAGAAATCCGCAGATCAAGAGTTTGAGGGGGGTAGAAGTTGGATTTTTGAAATTCTGACTGCACCAATTTACTCATACAACCCTGGTGCATCTATCCCTAGATCGAATTTCAAAATTCAAAGTTTGTGAAAAATTAGGTTTTCCTCATAAAACCCTAAGCTCCAGTTGCAGTTACCGGTTACAGCATCAGTTGCAGTTGCAGCCGTAAGACCAGTTGCAATCACCCTTAACGGTGCCTTAGAGTTGGTAATGATTACCACTGCTACCAGATGGAGCCACTACCTGCAAATGTCATCAGAGGTATGTACTCACATATTTTTTAATGGTTAAACCCTAAAGAGTATTTGCAGGAGAAGGATCTCTTGCCATATCAGAAGGATCTCAAGATCCAACACATTTAGAGAATGATACAGCCCAGGTGTGATTATTCTGATATACATCTATTTGTCATGACAGTATCTTAATCAGTCTTGCATGTTGAAGTTATGATCAAATTATTAGAAGGATTAAAGAAGAGTTGATCATAGGCTTATCCTCTAGCATAACCTTTTGTCAAGTTAGCGTATTGTCTTAGAACAGAAGATAGGTTGAAGAAAGCACTCATCACTTAAGTGAAGGAGACATGGAAAGCAAGCTCTCTCATTCTGAGGACAAGGCTCAGAGTTTGATTAAATGTGAATTCAAATGCATGACAAGTTGTTGACTTTAGTTGAGATAGAAATCGTCATGTCTTATACTTGATAGCATGTGAGAATATAGGGTATATGTTTTGCCTGATACAGCTAACATCTCCTGTAGGAGAGACCTTGTGTGTTAGTTTCGAATTGCCATGGAAGAATGCTTGGTCACAACACTATGAAGTGTTGACCTCATTTCGTATAATATTCATACTTCTGCTTACCTTTAATCTTTGCTTCAAGATAAATTATAAGTGATAGAAAAGCTCTAAAGGAGTTCTTGTGATGATTGTTCGTGCTATTGCTTTATATATTATCAGAAGAATTATTATTCTAATTATCAAAAGGGTATTATTCTTTCTTGTTGTTTTGTTGACCTTGCTCCAGGTCACATGAGGAAGCTATAACGAAGGTTGCAGAAGGAAACGTGCTAAAGGAGAGATCATAAATGAAGCAATCATCAGTGGAAAAGAAGAAGGTGGGTCACTCAGAAGCTACCATGACCCATGCTATTGAAGAATCCATGTGAACTCTAGAAGATTAGCTCACATCAACTACAAGGTGCTACCATAAATATGAAAAGTTGTCACAAGTTTACCAGAACTCAAGGTTGATCAAAAAGGCATATGCAATGGATGTGCGCAAGGGAAGAATATCAAGAACCCTTTTCCAAAGAGGGGAAACAAAGAAGAAGGAGTACTGAAACTCATTCATTCAGACGTGTGTGGCCCAATGCCATCATCCTCCATTAATGGCTATGTATACTATATACTATGTGTCATTCATTAATGATTATTCTCGTAAAAGACCTGGATATATTTGAAGTGTTCAGCAAGATCAAGGAATTCAAAGCCTTGATAGAAAACCTTTTTGTAAGGAATATTAAGATACTCAGGTCAGATAATGGAGGAGAATATACCTCAAAAGAGTTCGTGAATATCTGCAAAGATGTTGGGATCAATATCCCCAACAAAATGGTGTAGCTGAATGGAAGAACAGAACCATACTGGAAGTTGTGAAGACTATGATCCATGATCAAGATCTTCCTACGTCCTTATGGGAAGAAGCAGCAATGACATTTGTTTATGTGTAGAACCGATTATCCCATAGCACACTTGGGCTCAAGACATCGGAAGAGATGTTCACCAGAAAGAAGCCAGAGGTAAGCCACCTAAAAATATTTGGCTGTCCACTGTTCACTTATATACTGAAAGAGAAAAGAAACAAGATGGAACCCTACGGAAAGAAGGGAATATTTGTGGGATACTGTTAGGTATCCAAAGCCTTTAGAATCTACATACTTGGTCACCACCATATTGAGATTAGCAGGGACATGACCTTTGATGAAGAAGCAACACTTAAGAAATCAAGAAGATGCCAACTTGAAGAAATGTATGAAGAGGAAACTGTAAATCCCAGGACTACAGAATCCATGAGGGAAGTTCCCAGAACTGCAGAACCTGTAAGGGAAGTCGTAACTTCCCCTGATGAGGAGACTCCTGAAGATCA
>SNQJ01S0043505.1:120946-135517 GCA_010110895.2 Picea sitchensis | reverse complement strand
CAAACTAATATATGCAAGCTATATTTCAAAGGGTTAGTACTTCATAAGACTATCTGATAAATGTATATGAACGATATAACAATAAATGTTGACGAAGTCAATGTTTATTAATAGAAATAAAAAGATATGACACTCCACCAATAAATATTGGAACAATGTGGCATCCAAGGTAACCAATCAACACTTATTAAATTAATGCCTAAACCAACATTCAATTGCTCTTAAAACAAGACGTTTCTGCATCAAAGATGAAATAACAAAAGATGACGTCAACAAGTTAGGGTTAGTGTAGTTAGGGTTTCAATTCCAAAAAAAGGTTTGAGAGTGTTTTATATCCAATTCTACTTTAACGCTGGAGGTCTAAGATCATTGCCTCGGGGTTAATGGAGTCAATTTAGTAGAGGACGCAAGGGTTGAAGGAGGATGGCTAAGGACTAGAGGGAAGAGTTTTGAAGTGCTTCTATGGGAAGGCCTCAGAATCAAATCCCTAGGGGAGAGAGGCTCACTGCGATGTTGCTAAAGCAATTCCTCATGCTCTCTCCTCCTTCCATAGGTTGACTTGGCAAAAACGGCTAGCATGAAAGATAAATCAAGGCAAGAGAGTGTAATGAGGGAGAATGTTGCTACAACAAGGCTCTATCATCAAACCCTAGAAGAAAAATGACCCTAGTTGTAGATAACCTAGGCCTGGGACATCTCCTCCTTCTTGACCTCTGGAAAGTATGGCTAGAAAATAGGGGAAGAAAAGGAGAAGAGTGTAGCAAAGGCTAGGCTCTTTTCCTTCTTTAATGGCTGAAAAGTTTCTCTTTTAGGGGACTTGACACAAGGACCTACTTGTGTGCTTGTCACCTAGGGTTTTGATTCAACAAATTATAAATACATGTAAGAAAATAACACTACAACCATTCAATCAAGAATTTTTGCTAAAAAATATTTACAATTCATCAAGAAATAACCATGAAAACCCTAGTTGTAACACCTTCCTTCAAGAGAAACACCATAAAATGCCAAGAAATACGTTCCTTCAACAAGTACACCTCACTAAACCAACAAAATACCCAAGTAGGGTGCTAAAAATCAGACCTCATTAATGAATGAGTAATGAATCATGATAAACTGAGGCTAAAAATCCTCAATATATAGTGTATCAATGACCTAATTTACTTTTTTAGGTAATAAAAAGGCTGACAAGTCCATAACACTAAAAGTAATACTGTTTTACATTAAATGGTCCTTTTAAAACCCTAACTAAGAAAAAGTAAGACATCAAGCCCCCCTGAGGGAGACATTATCCCTTTCTAGGGCTAGTGCAACATTAAAGAGAAAAACGTTAGCCCTCTTTGGGCCTCTCCAACATGCCACATGTGCCAACTCCCATGTCAAACTGTCACATGCTCAAGGTGACGTCATGAGCTCATAGGTGACATCCTAGGCCATCCAAGGCAAACGTTTCATTGGAAGTCGGTCAAGCCCCCTAGGCCGGGCTCTGCCAAAGTGCCTCTAATGAAACATCCTCTTCTTCTCCGGTTCAAAACCCTGATCAACCATCGTCCTATCTCTGCCCCTTGATGGGGTCTCAACATCCATCTGGTGGGCTCTTCAGCCCCATGGAGGTCCGAACTGATCATCTCCCCATGTGTACCAGTCCAAATGGTACCTGTCTGTCGAGCATGGTCCTGCACATCAAAAGCTATGCCCTCCATGGACTCATTAGTCACAGGGATCATAGAAATGTCAATCACATTTCATCATTAATATTACTAAACATATGCATAAAAACCCTGATACATCAGTCAATAGCTCAAAGACATTACAAAAACTACAATACAAGGTTGGAGAAAAAGACAAGACGTCCTATTGGGCAAGTATACATAAGAAAAGGCAAGTCTCTAGGAAGGTTTCATCCAAGCCATGTAAGTGAGGTGATGTGGCTAGACGTGGGTGAAATGAGATCCAGGGTTGCATAATGTTATCTGTGGGTGCCTTTGTAGAAGGCGATTTGTACCTGTCATGGATGCAATTTTTCCAAGACCATTCTTGCCTTTATTCCTTTCTTTTATTTGATTTTTCTTCTTCTTTTCCTTTTTATTCAAGGGATAACCAGAGGAAAATGCCTTGGCATGGTGACGAGAGATGACAGTTTTACCCACAAGTACTTTTACCGAGATGAGAAGGTTGGCTCATGATGAGACCCCCTTTCCTTTGGCCATGAAACCAAAGGTCACTTCCCTGGTGTGGTAACTAGATGGTGGCAATGTCATATTGTTATGTACCCATGAATCTTATAGGCTGGCTCGTGATGAGACCCCCTATCCTCTTGACTAGGTCTTGTTTGTTATTTTCCAGGTCCCTCTTTTTTCTTACCGAGAGGATTTTTATTGCCTTCTTGGGGATCCCTGGGTGAAGCATCTCGAGGTTTTATTTCTAGGCTTTTATCTTTTACTAGTTGTTTTTACGTTCTAGGCCTTTTGCCCCTTCTTCCCACAAGATAAGGTGCAATCCTACAAACAGGTCAACCCAATGTATGGACAAGGGGAATGGGATAAATGAGTGGGAGATAATATGAAACAGTGGTGCTATGATGGGAGTGGACGATGGATTTTCAGAAATCCCCCTAGTCGAAAACCAAGACCACAAGCAGGAAATGATCGGTTGGGAAAAAAAAGACATTTGGGTGTGGGAAACAACACCTTAGGGCATGATTTTGATGTTAAAGCCCAAAGGGACACACATCCTTCTTCCCTTATGATGAATGACAAAGACTTGGGTTGCATTTGGTAAATTTGGGAGCACGCCCAAGAAGTGGAACCATATTCCCTTAGTAGCATGGGCACACTAGAGAGGTTGAACAACTCCAACGACACTCCCACAAAGAGTCACAACAATAAGCACAAAGAAGAGCATGAGACAAGGGGCACATTGGTCCAAGAGACATGTTGGTTGATGGGCGCACAAGCTTAGTTGGGAACATTGGTTCCGTAGAGGGGTGCAACAATCGATTGAGTTTGAAGATTCATGAAGGGTGTAATGCACCCAAGAGACATGGCGATTTTCACAAGTGACTCTTGGAGTCCATATGAAAGCAAGAGCACACAACCAAAGGAAGACATGGAAGAACAAGTGAAGCCAAGAGACATGGATCTCTAAGGTTGGTCGCACTAGTGGGGTGCACCTCATGCTGAGGCAAGGAGAAACGACAAGGGGGAAGTATTGGTGTGACAAAATAATAATTCTGGACATTTTTGGTGTATGAGGCAGAGTCTCACGACTCTACCCTTCTATGTAACTAGGATAGTAGCTCCTTCTTTATAAATATTTCTTTCTATTTCACAATAAAAATAAACAAGGTCAGGTATTAGGCACCATTAGTGTTTCCCACACTATATTTGTCTCTTGTGTTTCACATGTTTTCTATTGTATTCCAAATTCAATAAGTGTTAAACAAAGTTAACAAATTTCTAAGTATACAACTGAGTTGAATAGAGTAAGGATGTAACTTGTCCATAGCATAGAACATAGTATGGGTATGATCTAGGTGAATAGGTGTAGTCTGGGTGAAGTATCCTTGGTTGAGGCAAGATGCCAAGGGAGAACCACCATGGTGTCGTGCGTCCATGAGATGCCAAGGTTGGACTTGGGCATGATTGCCCTTTTATGTAACTGGGACAATAGTTCCCTCTTTGCAAAACTTTCTATCTGTTTCACAATATAAATAAATGAGGTCGGGTATTAGGAACCATTAGTGTTGCCTACACTATATTTGTCTCTTATGTTTCACATGTTTTTTGTTGTATGTCAAATTGACTATCTGTTAAAAAAAGTTAACAAATGTCTAAGTATACAATTGATTTGCATAGAGTAAGGATGTAACTTGTTTGAATCCTAGAACAAAGTATGGGTATGTTCTAGTATGTTCTAGGTGAAGAGGTGTAATCCAGGTGAAGTATCCTTGGTTGAGCCAATGTAACACACCCACTACGGAATAATATATTTTTATTCTTTTTCTCTCTCCTTTTTCTCGAGGGACAGAATCCCCAGGTTCCTACGAGGTCCTAGCACAAGCTATTCCTTCCTGTCAGGAAATCTGTTTCCCATCATCCTTAACCTTTGCATAGGTTGGAGGGTGGACTTGGCAACGTCTTGAAAATTCTGAAGTTTTCAGAACCGTCCATCGGCGTAGGATACGTGGCAGTTGGGTAGCATCTTGCTGACCCACGACTTGGAGTGTTCAACAGGTAGGATTGCACGAACTCACGATTCGCTAAATCATGACGTGATCGTGGTCGTTTATCCAGGAGTGATCTAGACCATCGGTTTAGCATGAAGAGACTTCGGATTTTCGAAGTTTCGGCACCCAAAATACCAAAGGTCAGGACCCCTCATCTTCGCAAGTCACAAAGCCCCGGTGTGTGAATCCCTGAAGCAGCTTAGCAGGAATAGTTTTGGCCTTTCAACGTTTCGACACCCGGAATACCAAAGGGTAGGACCCCTCATCTTCGTAAGTCGCAAAGCCCCGAAGTAGCTTAGCAGGAATAGTTTTCGGCTTCTCGACATTTTCGACACCCGGAAAATTAAAGGGCAAGACCCCTCGTCTTCGCAAGTCGCGAAGCCTGGGTGTGAGAAACCCCGAAGTAGCTTAGCGGGAATAGTTTTCATCTTTTAGGAGTTTCAGCACCCGAAATACCAAAGGGCAGGACCCCTCGTCTTCGCAAGTCGCGAAGCCCCGATGTGCGAAACCCTGAAGCAGCGTAGCGGGAATATGTTTCGGCTTTTCGGTGTTTCAACACTCGGAAGACCAAAGGGCAGGACCCCTCTTCTTCGCAAGTCTCAAAGCCTTGATGTGCGAAACCCCGAAGCAGCTTAGTGGGAATAGTTTTCGGCTTTTCAGCGTTTTGGCACACGGAAGACCAAAGGGCAGGACCCCTCGTCTTCGCAAGTCGCGAAGCCCCATCATGGGAAACCCCAAAGAAGCTTAGCGGGAATAGTTTCTGGCATTTAGACGTTTCGGCACCTGGGAAACCATAGAGCGGTAACCTTCGACTTCGTAAGTCGTGAAGTCCCGAAGTGGGAAACTCCGAATCAGCATAGTGTGAATAGGATTTCGGGGTTTGAAGAGTCGAAAAACTCGACCTTCTTGCATTTCGAACTCCCGGTTACTGAAGTCCCAATATGGCTAGGACCGTCGTATCAGGGGAGATATTCGCAGCCGTCGATCTCACCCAAAGGTAGGATTTTGGGTTTCTGGGTTTGAAGAGTCGAAATACTTGACCCTCGTGCTTCACTAAGTCGCGAAGTGCAAAAGGCGCCTCTTGGCTTGTGCAGGGTCATAATCGATGATAACATGGAGGTGAATCCCACACTTGGTACTTGAGTTGTACAAGATGGGTTTTCAATGAAAGAACTAGTAGATTGGCTTAGGGAAGGTCCCGACAGGAAGGACTAGCTTGCGCTAGGACCTTGTAGGAACTTAGGGATTTTGTCCCTCGATAAAAAGGAGAGAGAAAAAGATGAAAAATCTATTATGTCGTAGTGGGTGTCTTACAAATTGGTATCAGAACATGGTTACAACACTTGGCCTGCTTGGGCTCATGAACGGGTTGCGCAGAGACTCCATTCGAAGTACTCTTCAAAGGAGTAACCCTCTATCTTAACCCCCTTAATCAAAATTTGTAGTTAAGAATGAAAAACTCCTATTGTGTGTATGTATGTGAAAAATATGAATTATGCGCTGGTTATGAATGAATATAAATATTGACTAACAACAAGCATTTTTATTTCTCACATAAGCGGATGATCAACCGCAGGAAACTACAGATGCATAGAATGGTGACTCACCACGAGGTGAGGGAGGGCTCCCACAATAGAGACGAAGAGTCTGACGAAAGGAGGGAAGTAGGGAGCCCTCCAGATCTAGCTGAGACTGTGAGGAGACTCATGGTCGAACTACATAGCTACAAGGCCGACAACGAGAGGATGATAAAAGAGAAAGAGAAGCAAACATAAATTAATGCAGTCTTACTGCAGAGTTTATCCAACATACAAAGACAATTGCAGCATGAACCTGGCACCAGTCACAGGGACCGACGACAGACAAAGAAAAGTCGAAGTCCACCTGAGATATAGAAACATGGTCATTTAAGTAGCCACATGGAGAAGAGCACCTCAAGAAAGGTCCACCCCAGAGATAGGGGACAAGCGTCGGACGATTCCTCTAGAAAGGGAGCTGGTGACTCGGAGGGATCTTCTAGCAGTAGAACTAGTTCTTATTCTCGAAGAAAACAAAAGAAGCAAAATCTTTCCAAGAGTCATAATATCGAAGAATTCAAGAAGGCCAAACCACCCTCCTTCGATGGTGAAATAAATAAGGGAGAGGAAGCGGAGGCCTGGCTGCTTGGACTAAAGAAGTATTTCAGAGTCCATGACGTATCAGAAAACTTGAAGGCCCGAGTAGCCACCTTCAACTTGAATGGAAAGGCTTCCATTTGGTGGGAAGACCTTAAGAATGTAAAATGGATTCACGAAAAGGGCCTGTCTTGGGAACGGTTTGAGAAATACTTCAGGAAGAAGTATTTGTCGGAAAAATATTTTGACGAAAAGACTAAATAATTCTATGAACTCAAGCTGGGGCAACTCACCATAGAATAATATGTTAGCAGATTCCTCGAGTTGCTAAGGTATACCCTATATAAAAGCAGAAAAGGTAAAGGTACAACGATTCATCAGTGGACTACCTAAGGACTATCAGAACAGGATTGAATTTAATGAGCCAAAAACCCTAGAAGACACTATCCGAAAGGCAAGATATTGTCATGAGTAGCTTGGACATTGGACAGAACCTCGCGAAGGCTAGAAGCAAAAGAATAGTTCGGGATTCCAGAAAAAGGGGTTTAAATCCACAAGATTTAAAAACTATTAAAAGAACTCAAGGATGAGTTTCCCAGCCCGAAGTGTACACCCACATAAATTCCCCTCCTTGGGTGAAAATAAACCTTCTGGATCTGCCCCAAGAAAGACTGATAACCCAAAGAGAGAGCTTTTGAAATGTTGGGGTTGTGGAGAGGAACATCTACCAAGGGACTGCTCGCACCGACAACAGAACAATCAGATAATTTACAGCGTTCAAGAAGCTACCACCGTCAATGACGTGGCCAAGAGTGTGCCGCAAATTTATGTAGCCTTGGATAACAACCAAGCTGACCACCAAGCTTTAGTGGTGGAAATAGAAGGTATGATTACCAACCATCTAGTGTCTATTCTGATTGACCCTAGTTCAAATTTGAGTTATATAGCCTCTAAGGCTGTTGATAAGTGTAAACTATAATGCCATAAACATACCAAGCCATGGTTGGTACAGTTATCTAGTGGCACCAAAAGAAAGGTGGCGAAGGTCATACCAGGTTTCCTATTTATTATGGGTGAATTCCCCACCCAAGCAACCCTTACCATATTACCCCTAGGATCGTATGACTTGTTGATTGGTATGGACTGGCTAGCCACACATAAAGCCATACTAGACTGTTACCATAAAACCTTAGAATGTGTAAGTGAAGAAGGAAGAAGGATAACCCTTCAAGGGATCCAAAAACCTGTCTCGGTGAGACAAATATCAGCTCTTCAAATGAGAAAGTATTGTAGAAAGGGATGTCCACTATATGCGATACAGGTGTTGAAATCAATTGAAGGTGACAAACCAAGCCTCGAAGACCACCCCACACTAAGAGAATATAGAGATGTATTTCCGAAAGAGGTACCGGGTATACCTCCGAGAAGGGACATTGACTTCTCAATAGAACTTGCACTAGGAGCGGTGCCAGTGTCTAGGACACCCTACAGGATGAGCACACCTGAGCTAGTTGAGCTTAAATTAGAACTAAAAGAAATGATGGACAAAGGATATATCCGGCCCAACGTGTCTCCATGGGGAGCACCAGTCTTGTTTGTGAAAAATAAATACGGTACCCTTCGACTGTGTGTAGATTATAGACAACTCAATAAGGTAACCATAAAGAACAAGTACCCCTTACCCAGGATCAATGACCTGTTCGATCAATTGGGAGGTGCTTCTATATTCTCAAAGATTGACTTGAGATCGGGATACCATCAAGTCTGAATCAAGGGTGAAGACATCCACAAAATTGCCGAATCAAGGGTGAAGACATCCACAAAATTGCCTTCAGGATGAGATATGGTCACTATGAGTTTGTGGTAGTACCATTNAATAGAGAAGAGCATGAAGAGCATCTTAGGCTTTCACTACAAGTGCTAAGAGAACATCAGCTCTATGCTAAATTCATCAAATGTGACTTCTTCCAGAAGCAAATACA
Source organism: Picea sitchensis (assembly GCA_010110895.2). Classification (NCBI taxonomy): domain Eukaryota; kingdom Viridiplantae; phylum Streptophyta; class Pinopsida; order Pinales; family Pinaceae; genus Picea; species Picea sitchensis. The sequence goes on along the minus strand of SNQJ01S0043505.1, from coordinate 127,193 downwards.
TTACTTGGGTCATGTTCTATCCAAAGAAGGGGTAGTATTAGACCCTGACAAAATTAGGTCTATCATGGAATGGCCTACACCGAAGGATGTTTCAGATATCAGATCCTTTATGGGATTAGCAGGATACTATAGGAGATTTATAAAAGGATTCTCCAAGATTGGTTGTCCAATCACTGCCCTCCAGAAGAAGGGGATAAAATTCATGTGGACACAGAAATGTGAAGAAAGCTTTCAAACCCTGAAACATCTACTGATCCATGCACCCGTGCTGAAGATCATTGATCCTGAAGCTGAATTCCTCGTGTGCACAGATGCCTGTAAGGAAGGGCTTCGAGGAGTCCTTATGCAGGGAAGAAGTGTGGTCTGCTATGAATCTCGAAAATTGAATGAGCACGAAGTCAACTATGTGACCCATGATCTATAGCTGGCCACCATAATGCATGCCTTAAAAATGTGGAGGCATTACCTCATGGGAAGGAAATTTGTACTTATGATAGACCACTGTGGATTGCGATATCTGTTTGACCAACCAAAGCTCAATACCAGACAAGTTAGGTGGATGGCCCTCCTTAGTGAGTTTGATTTTGAAATCAAACATATTAAAGGAAAGGAAAATAAGGTGGCCGATGCCCTTAGCAGAAGTATGAAAAAAATTTACCTGGCAGCGGTGAGCACCTGTGAGACGAATGTCAAGGAAAGAGTCAGGAATGCACAAGAAACAGACACATTCTTCCAGACTGTGACCTCATACCTGGAGAAAGAAACCACAGGGGTAAAGTATGAAGGCTAGCGAATGATAGACAAAGGTCTACTAACTTATAGAAACATATTGTATATTCCAGATTGTGGCAACTTGAAGAGGTTCATAATGGATGAACTACATAAAAGACCCTATACTGGTCATCCAGGATACCAGAAGATGATCACAGCCACCATGAGACAATTCTATTGGCCTGGATTGAAGAAAGACATAAATGAGTACTTAGCCAAATGCATAGAATGCCAACAAGTTAAAGTAGAACATCGACACCCAACATGATTATTACAACCTCTACCAATCCCGGAATGGAAATGGGAAACCATCTCCATGGATTTCATCATCGGATTACCAACCTCGACCAAACAGAATGACGCCATCATGATAGTGGTGGATAAATTGAGCAAGTCCGCTCATTTTAATCCCATCAAGTCGAATTGCAAGGCAATAGACATCGCCAACGTATTCATGAAGGAAATATTCAGACTGCATGGTATGCCTAAAGAGATCATGTCTGACAGAGACACGAAATTTACTTACAACTTTTGGAAATCCCTGATGGTTGGTCTGGAGACCAAGTTACTATTTAGCATAGCCTATCATCCTCAAACCGATGGATAGATGGAAAGAGTGAACCAAATATTAGAAGACATGCTAAAGATGCATGTAATGCATCAACCCAAAAAGTGGGAAGATTACCTGCCACTGGTGGAATTCGCCTACAACAACGGCTACCAAGAATCCATGAAGACGAGTCCTTTCGAAGTCCTCTACGGTAGGTCGTGCAACACTCTAGTCAGTTGGAGTAATCCCGTAAACAGAGTTACTATTGGACCCGACATGTTGAAAGAAATGGAACAACAAGTGATTCAGATAAAAAAAAATATAAAGGTCGCTCAGAACCGGTAGAAAAGTTACGTCGACCGAAAGAGAACTCCAAGAGAGTTTAAGGTGGGAGACCACATATATCTCAGAGTTAGGCCCAGGAAGAGTTCCCTGAAGATGGGAGCTTGTGCCAAGTTGGCACCTCGGTATTGTGGACCCTTTGAAGTTCTAGATAGAGTAGGACATGTACCCTATAGTCTAGCACTTCCTCCCATAGTAAAAGAACATAATGTTTTCCATGTTTCATTATTGAAGAAATATGTACACAATTCTAATCAAGTAATCGACTAGTCTGTGATCTAGGTGGAACCGGAGGGAGAATTCCTACCAGAACCTCAATGCATATTGGACAGAAAGGAAACCCCACTCAGAAACCGAACCATTGCACAGGTCAAGGTGCAGTGGAAACATTTTGGCCCAGATGAAGCTACGTGGAAAATGGAAGATGCCATGAAACATGCATATCCGATTTTGTTTACTTCTGTACATACACGTTCTATTGATAGATAAAACATCGAGGACGATGCTTTGGAGATGAACATTAATAAATTGAAACATAATTAATATAATAATATATTAATTATTACATTTATGTAATATATAAATTAATATATACATTAATAAATTCTTAATAAATTATCAAAGTGAAATTACATTATTAATATGTTTTAACTTAAATACATTAAAGTATCAATAAAATAATAATAAAGTAACATATTAATAAAATATATAGTAATGCTTATATTTTTACATAAATACATTTAAGTATTACTAATATAACAATAAAGTATTAATGATATATTAATAAAGTAATAGTACATTAATAATGAATTAATTAGTTATTTTGATTAAAAATTAATATTCTAAAATACTAATGTATTAATCAATTAATATATTAATGGTGTGTTAATTAATGTATTAATAAATAAATGCATGTGTTAAAGTATTAATGTATTAATTAATTAATATATTGAAAAAGTATTAACAATTATCACATTAATAAAATAATAATATACTAAGAAAGTAATATATTAAAAATAAAGTATATGTAATAAAGTATTATTGATTAATATATTAATAATGATTTAATACACAAAAATATATCTTTTATAATAAAAAATATTGAGAATATATTTTTAATAAATTCATATTTTTATATAGTATTTTAACAAAAAAAATTACATATTGTGTTTTTTTTATACAATATATCAATTAAATGTATTGATATGATAATAAATATTATAAACCTATTTAATGACACAAATAAGTCACTTCTTAGGATTAGAGTTTTTTTGGAGAGAGTAAAAATCACTCCCAACCACCCAAGCTACATCCAATGGAAACATTGATGTGATAATATTAATACATTAATGTGTTGAAGTATCAATGTATTAGTCCTTGTGGTGACATGGACTGGAGACATGGACCAAAGTTTATTATGTCTCATCATAGTTGACCTTCACCATGGTTGACTATAGTTTACCATGACAATGATTGACTATAATTAATAAGGGTTGACTATTGTTGACCATACCATTGCATAAAAAAGTATTTTTAATATGTAAATTATTACTAAAAGTATTAAAAGTTATTTTTAATATATACATAATAAGAATTGTGTTTTTTATAAAATATATCAATTAAATGTATTAATAGAGTGATGTACTAAAATATTCATGTATTTGATGTGATAATACATTAATTTGAAAAATTACTAATATATTAATTAATTAATACATTAATGTAATGTTTAAATTAACCTTATTACAATACTTTATGTCTATATTAGTTAATTAATAAATACATTAATGATCTATTTATTAATGTATTAATACATAAATACAATAATGAATTAAAGTACCAATGTATTAATTAACTGATATATTAATATATTGATAAAGTATTAATACTTTGGGAGACCTTGGTTCACTTTAGTTTACTATGGTTGACCTTGATTGACTATGGTTAATAGGGGTTGATTACTGTAGACCATACCATTGCATAAAAAGTATTTTTATGTAGATTATTAATTAAAATATTTAAAATTGTTTTTAATATACACATAATAAGAATTGTGTTTTTTATAAAATGTATCAATTAAATGTATTCATAGAGGGATGTACAAAAATGTTAATGTAATCATGTATTTGATGTGATAATACATTAATTTGTGAAAGTACTAATGTATTAATTAATTAATACATTAATGTAATGTTTAAATCAACGTTATTAGATTAATTTATTAAAATATTAAGTAATTAATTAATACATTAATGGTCTATTAATTAATGTATTAATACATAAATACAATAATGTGTTAAAGTATCAATGTATTAATTAACTAATACATTAATACATTATTAATTAATACATTGCTAAAGTATTAATACTTTGGGAGACCTTGGTTGACTTTGGTTTACTATGGTTGACCTTGATTGACCATGACCGTGGTTGAAAATGGTTACGATGTTTGATACTTGTTGTTCATAGATAACCATTTTTGGCCATGACCGTGGTAGATCATGACTATGGATGGAATTTAGCATGTTTGAGCTTATTTATGACTATCGTTGACCATTACCTTAATTATGATTCACTATTGTTGACCATGATGAAGAGTATGGTTTACTATGGTTGACTGTAACCATGGTTGACTGTGGTTAACCATGATTGAGCTTGACATATAATAAAGTACAGTATGGTTAATCATAGTTGACCTTCACCATGGTTGACTATCGTTGACCAAGGTTGACTATTGTTGACCATGCTATTGTGTGACCTTTGCAGAGCTTATGGAGATGATTATGATGGGCTATGTGTATTATGTAAAACCATGGTTTGTTATGGCACTATTGCATTGCAATGTTGAATATGTTTTGTTCGTCAAATTGCGACATGAGGTTTTGTTCGTGACATTGTGACATCAATTCTTGTTCGTCACATTGTGACATTAGGAAATGTTCATCACATTGCAACATTGGGAAATGTTTGTCTCGTTGTGACATCATGAAATTTTCATATCATTGTGACATCAGGTTATGTTCGTCACATTGTGATGACGAGAAATGTTCATCTCATTGTGACATCAAGTTATGTTCATCACATTGCGATGCCGAGAAATGTTCTTCTCATTGCAATGTTGGTCTATGTTTCTCACATTTCCACACTGGGTTGTGTACATCGCATTGCAACAATGGGTTGTGTTCATCAGATTGGAACGTTTGGAAATGTTTGTGACATTGTGACATAAAGATATGTGCATCACATAGCAACGTGAGGATATGTTCGTCACATTGCGATGAAAGGGCTATGTTCATCACATTATGACATTACTATTCACATGGCCAATTTATGTTTTTCAGATTGCAATGTTGGGATATGATAGTGATAGTGCAACATAGGGCTATGTTCTTTAGATATGAATGTTGGAAAATGTTCGACACATTGCGATGTAGGGAATTGTTCATGACATATTGCAATGTTGATCAAGATTTGTCCCTGACATTGCGACATGAGATTTTTTTCATCACATTGTGACATCAAGTTTTGTTCATCACATTGCAACATCTGGTTATGTTCCTCACATTGTGACATTAGGAAGTGTTCATCACATTGCGACATTGGGAAATGTATACCACTTGATCCGTAGGATTTTTTAATGACTATGGTTGAGTTTTAATTTTGCATGCGTTAATTAACCATTTGAGAAACTTAGTGAAAGAATGAGGAAAGAAGAGGAATTATAACATCCATATACACATATGAAGATATGAAATGAAATAATAGACAACAAACCATAACACGCAGATTGATAACGGAGTTCGACACAACTTTGCCTACGTCTCCGGGCCTTTTTCTCTGTGGGGGAGGCTTCTTTACTTCTGTTAAATGCTCAAAAGTACATCGCTACAATGCCAAATGGCTACAATATTGATCTGGTTATGTTCATCCAGATATCAAGAACCCTGCAAAGAAAACGACACGCAAAATGGACGTCCCGTGCTCCCAGAAATGGTTCGACAGCGTCTCCTTCTCAAAAGCTTCTCTGCCTCAAAATGGCTTTGGCTTGTCTTCTCCTCAGCATAATTCTACTCTGAATGCCCCCCTTATGGCCTCAAACAGGCCTAGGTTAAATAGCTGGGAAGTTGGTTTCTCATCTCCAACTTCCTCCAAGAAGTTAGGCTCAAAAACTGCCCAATAACTCCCCAAAATGGAGAAAATTAATTAAAAATAGGTTTAATATTGTTAAAAACCCAAAATTTAGTTATAAACCCACTTTATAGTTATAATAGGGTGCTAGCCCCCTTTTGCCCAGTGCGTGCCCCCTTGACAGGGTCATATGATTTCATATGGCCAAGCGCTAGCCCAAAGGGCTTAAGAGTTGGCCCCTCTCCATTCAATACTTTACAATATATTTCATAATGTGGGTTTCATAACATAAAAATTAATGTGGTGTATTGGCAAAAGACCATTTCTTAAGGTGTTGGGCTTGGTGGTGGTCATGGGTTCAAATCCCATGGACCCCCAAAATAATTTTTGAAACATGCCACTTCAACTGATGACTGGGTGCCATGTGGCTGCCCATGACTGGGCCACGTGGCATCT
>SNQJ01S0043505.1:95027-114828 GCA_010110895.2 Picea sitchensis | reverse complement strand
TTTATATAGTTTATTGATGTTTCTTTAAATGTCTCTATATATTTATCGAATTATAAAATTATTTTAATTTTTTTTATTAATAATCATTTAATCAATTTATTTAAATAAATATTTAAATGTAACATATCTTATTTTATATAAATAAATATATTAAATGCAATATATCTTATTCTATAATATTTTTTTAATGCATTGTATTTTAAATATTCTTTTTAAATGTTAGATATATGTTATTTTTTAAGAGGAAACACATGTTCTTAACCATTAGGCCCACTCAAGCTATAATAAATTTTAATTATATTAGTAATAAAAATAAAATAAAATTTAGTGATTGATTTTAATTTTTTAAACAAGTAACACCACTTAATATTAAATTAAGAGGATAAAATCTCAAAAAACATTATATCAATTACATGTAACTCTAAGTTAAGAGAGATCAAATCCATAAAAACATTATTCATAAATTATAACTAATATAAAAATTATATAACTGTATAGAATTATTATTATTTAAATATATAAAATTGAAAAATATTATTACACTAATATATAAATTTAATATTTAATATGTAAAATAAAAATAAATTTGCAAAAATTTGTGACTTTTCTTTGGTATCGTAAAAAGAAAATGGCATGGAAAACTTTTGTATTAGGGCACGGATAATGACATCTATATATAAATTTAATATGTAAAATAAAAATAAATTTGCATGGCGACCTACTTGAGAGACGTAAAGACCGTATCAAGCAATCGGTGCAATGATCATGGTTGCTTCACAACTAGGTGCCCAGATACGTTTGGGATTAGTGGATTAGTCCAGAACCGACCCACGATGATAAAAAAAACTCGCACTCTCACAACACTATGCGTTATGCGTGATAATGAGAGAGAATGAATCACGCTCTCAGAAGATCATTCCCCTTTTTGGGGGAACTGTAAAACCTCGACATGCACCCCATTTTGTTCACTGGTTCTCCATGTCCAGATAATGTTGAAGCTTACATTGTTAAATATGACGGCAAGCTTTGGCGAAACTGTAAAACCTCGTCATGCACCTCATTTTATTCACTGATTCTCCATGTCCAGATGAAGTTGAAAAGCTTGCCCAAACTATAAAACCTCAGCATGCACCCCATTTTGTTCATTGATTCTCCATGTCGAGATGAAGTTGAATAATATAGTGTTAATACTATTAAATATGATTGAAATAAATGACTGGGCAAATTGTTTTGAACTAAAATCTTCTTTGCACCCACACCTGTAACAAAGTCCAAATATAATAAGTAGATAATATAATTTAAATTTACACTAATTAAAGCTACAGCATGAAAACTTTAATTAAAACTACATTAAAATAAAAAATTGAACTATAGAAGATTAGGGCTAGGGCGGAGGTGCAAGCTTAGGGTTAGAATTTAGGGCTTGGGTAGGGAAGATATATGTATACATGATACAAATGCCTGTATGGTAGACGAAGCGCCCAACCACACACACGTCAGTAATATTTTGAAACATGTTAAATCTGAAATGCTTGCACATCTCTCGTTCAGCAATATTTTGACACTTGTGAAATACGAAACGCTTACACATCTCTCAATTGAATCGGCGGCCATGCGAACATATCTCAATTGAAACCTGGCCATGGAAAACTTCAAATCTGACATATTTCAGCAATATGTTGACACCTGTGAAATAAGAAACGCTGTCACATCTCTCAATTGAATCGGTCGCCATGGGAAGCTTCAAATCCAAAATATTCCACTACTAATCAAGTAATCGTGGAATTTTTTACTAGTTTCGGGGCAATGAGCTAGCAAGCGCAGTAAGTCATTCCACTTACTCCACGATTTTTGTTCAGTAACCATAACTGTTAAGTTATTTTAGAATGTAAAAAGTTAATTAACATGTAAATGTTAAAAATTAAGTAATTTTGATGATATTTTTAGAAGTATACATCGTGGCAATTAAAATTTGGTTTGGTAATTTTTTAATCTTAAAAGTAAATGTGAAAAAGTAAACAAGTAAACGGATGCATTTATAAATGTAAGGAAGTTATGAAGATTACATTTCATGCATTGATTTGAGTGTAAAACGAAGAATATACCAGCATCTTAAATTATTGGCCATAAAATTAAAATTTATAATTAAAAAATGAATTAAATCATCAATTCCAATGGAGGAATGCCTATCTGCTTAAAAATATAGGGAAGCTTAAAAGTAATTGACAATATAGACTTGGTGGATACCCCTCACTTACTTGAAACGTGTTGACATTGTTGGGTCAATGTTTGGTGGGTGGGATCGTAACAGATCTCTGTATACCCGTCACCTATTCGAAACGCATTCATATTGTCGGATCAATCTTTGCTGGGTGGGGTTCAGGGTATAATCGCACAATTTCTTAATTGAATAAATCGCGTTGACAATGAATAACTATCATTTATGGTCCTCCAAAATATGGAGGAAGCAACATCAAAGAGGGAAAACATTGCAAGTGTTTTGGATGCCTACCTACTATTACTTTGGATGCCCACCTACTATTTCACAAATTGTTTTAAAAATATATTTTGATATTAACTACACTAGTTAAAAAAAATACTTTCAAAAGCATCTTACGAAAGCAATGGATTTTAAAGATCGATATGGCATATTAGTGTCCCTTGAGGAGGGGGTTAAAAAATATTTGAGGAGGGGGTTAAAAAATATTTGTGTTAAAAAATATTTATAAAAAATTGTAAGTATTTTTGGAGATATTTTTCAATATCTAGTAAAATTAGACGTATTATTTAATATACCATGAATACTTTTGCTATGTTAGAGGTTTACTAAGTGGAAATCCCATGGGATAATATTACCTTATAAAGGGAAAGCTTGGACACTAATTAAAAAAAGAAAATGAATACCTAGGATAAGATGAGTATCTCTCTTAATCATCAAAAGTTGATTTTTATTGAAAAACATATAAAAGAAGTTGTCCTTGCACCTGGTGCTCTGTAACATATAAAAGAAGTTGGCCTTGTACTTGGTGCTCTATCTTCATGGAGAGAGGCTTTACGAACATACAAAGGTGATCTTCTCTTCTATAATTCTAAAAGTTGTTCCATTCAAAATGATTAACAAACCTAAATCAAGTCCATTTAAAAACATATTCTTCTTTATTAAGAAACCCTTCTATAATATTAAGTTTATTCTCAACTCAATTCTAACTTATCATTTCTCACCTTTTCAAAATACCTCTACTCCATTTTCCATTATGGATAATGTAAGGCCTTTTGGGGCACCCACTGAGCGTGCACACACTCCTTGTGTAGATTCAATGACGGAATAGACAAAGAGCACAAGGAGGAAATGATCGGTTGGGAAAACAAAGACATTTGGGTGTGGGAAACAACACCTTAGGGCATGATGGTGACGTGCAAGCCCAAGGGGACACACATCCTTCTTCCCTTACGATGAATGACGAAGACTTGGGTTGTATTTAGTAAATTTGGGAGCACGCCCAAGGAGTGGAACCATATTCCCTTAGTAGCATGGGCATGCCAGAGAGGTTGAACGACTCCATCGACACTCCCACAAAGAGTCGTAACAATAAGCACAAGGAAGAGCACGAGACAAGGGGCACATGCCCAAAAATGGGGCACATTGGTCCAAGAAACATGTTGGTTGATGGGCACACAAGATTAGTTGGGAACATTGGTTCCATAGAGGGGCGCAACAATCGATTTAGTTTGAATATTCACGAAGCGTGTGATACACCCAAGAGACATGGTGTTTTTCACAAGTGACTCTTGGAGTCCATATAAAATCAAGGGCACATAACCAAAGGAAGACATGGAAGAACAAGTGAAGCCAAGAGACATGGATCTCTAAGGTTGGTCACACTAGTGGGGTGCAGCTCAGGCTGAGGCAAGGAGAAACGATAAGGGGGAAGTCTTGGTGTGACAAAATTGTAAGTCTGGACATTTTTGGTGTATGAGGTAGAGTCTCACGACTCTGCCCTTCTATGTAACTAGGACAGTAGCTCCTTCTTTATAAATATTTCTTTCTATTTCACAATAAAAATAAACAAGGTCGGGTATTAGGCACCACTAGTGTTTCCCACACTATATTTGTTTCTTGTGTTTCACATGTTTTCTGTTGTATGCCAAATTCAATAAGTGTTAAACAAAGTTAACAAATGTATAAGTATACAACTGAGTTGAATAGAGTAAGGATGTAACTTGTCCATAACCTAGAACATAGTATGGGTATGCTCTAGGTGAAGGGGTGTAGTTTAGGTGAAGTATCCTTGGTTGAGGCAAGCTGCCAAAGGAGAACCACCACAGTGTCACGCGTCCATGAGATTCCAAGGTTGGACTTGGGCATGATTTCCCTTTTATGTAACTAGGACAATAGTTCCCTCTTTGTAAAAATTTCTATTTATTTCACAATATAAATAAATGAGGCCGGGTATTAGGCACCATTGGTGTTGCCTGCACTATATCTATCTCTTATGTTTCACATGTTTTTTGTTGTATGTCAAATTGACTATCTGTTAAAAAAAGTTAACAAATGTCTAAGTATACAATTGAGTTGCATAGAGTAAGGATGTAACTTGTTTGAAGCCTAGAACAAAATATGGATATGTTCTGGTATGTTCGAGGTGAAAAGGTGTAATCCAGATGAAGTATCCTTGGTTGAGCCAAACTACCAAGAAAGAACCACCACGACGTCACATGTCCACAAAATGCCAAGATTAAACTTAAACATAACTCTTAGGAACGTAACAAATAAAAAAAATCTCAATTTCAATTATGAAACTGAAACCTTACTAACAAGAAAAAGAGAACCAACCATCACTTAAAAAGTAATGATTTGCAAATGATTTAATTTCATAGGATTAAACAAACATCCATAAATGAATTAGTTATTGATTCTCGAGTCTCACTAAAGAAGAAATGATACATATGCATAAACATTAACTAATCCCAACAAAAACTTTATAAGAGAACGAAAAGAATAGAAGGGTATAAGAGAACGACAAGAATAGAAGGGTGAAAGGTTTTAAATATAAAATTTTCGAAGGGTGAAAGGTTTTAAATATTAAATTTTCTAAATATAGGTAGGTTGAAAACATAAGAAAATGAAAATTTAAATACATGTTGAATATATAAAAAAACTAAAAACGATGTAAAAAATATCTTCTAATTTTTTCATAAAGCATTATAATATTGCATATAGGAGGTTATGAGTTTCTTTTCAAGTAAATTGGATGTTGCTAAAATGTATTAGATATTCTTGTTTTTAATTATCAAAATTAATTTATTATGTTTCTACATGGTATATAGTGATGGTTTTGGTTTATTAAACAATTCATGTACGAGCCAAATCAAAATGTTACTTAATTTTTAATAAAGATTTTGTATTATTATATTACTTTGGATTTTTAAATTAGTGATTTAAATTGTTGTTGGTTGGATGGATGGTGACATTAGTTTTGGTTTAGCCATTGTGGTGACGTGATGACTTCAACAAAATAGGGCTAAGAGCTCAACCACGTTAAATGTTGTGGTGAATGCACACTTAATAGTTTTGTTGAGAGCACTATGGAGTGGTAGATGTTATTAATTTGTATATTATCATATATATATATATATAATGAATTATGGAGTATTATGTGTTATTAATTTGCATATTATTAACAATATGTTTTTAATGAATTATGTAAATTTAGTGTATTGTTACACAAACCAAGTGGTGTACGAATACACATGGATTCGTATTCCCATATTTGTAGATTATCGAACTTGATAAAAAATGCTTTTACTTTGAAGTTTATAAAATAAGACTCACAGAGACAAATACCTCCATGCCGAATTCCATTATCGTCCTACTCAAAAATCTGTTGTCCTAAAAGTTCTAGTTACTCAAGTTATTCGTATCTTTGATCCACAATTCTTCGAGAAGAAAAAATATCACCTAACCAAGGCCCTTATGTCTAATGGTTACTCTAACTCTCAAATTGACAAAGCCTTCCATTGAACCCTCAAACCAAAATCAAACCACTCTTCTCCTTTCCATCCCATTTCTCTCATTTCTCTTCCATACATACAAGGCACTACTTATCACATATCCAAAATTCTCGCTAAAAGGAACATCAAAATCATTTTCAATCCCTTCATGACCATCTAATTTTTTTTTAGATCAGCCAAAGACAAATCTGACCCAATGCGCGGCCCTGGATTTTACCAAATTCCCTGCTCCTATGGAAAATCCTACATTGGCCAAACTAGAAGATCCTTCAATGCCTATCTCAAAGAGCACATAAATGACACAAACCATAATCGAATATTTAAATCATCTATTGTCGAACACTCCAAATCTAAAAAATTAATTTGTTTCTACAAAACCAAAATCCTAGCTTCATCGCCCTATTACTCTTATCACATCATTCATGAAGCTTTGGAAATTGAAAAAATCCAAACAAATTTAACTGTGATGATGGGTATAAACTCAACCAATCATGGAAACCCATCATTCACCACCTTCGTCAGCCAACTTAATTTTTTTTACGTCCCATTCTCCTTGTTCGTCCCCCCTCCCCTAACCTCTTATCCTTGGTTCCCATTTATTCAATTCTCTAAATCAAGGTTCCCTCCCCCTCCTTCTCTCACCCTCTTATATTTTTAATCATTTAATTTAATTAATTTAGTATTTTGATTTCAACAAAACCGAACATCACATTCCTCGAGATCTATGATGGGGTGAGTTTTTCTCTCTAATAGGGTTTCCACAGTCCAGGGTTTCTAAAAACTACATGTGCTTCCTACGGAGGAGTCAGACCCTTCTCTACACCAAACAACACAACACTGTACATGTGATCTTGGTCGGTACTGCCCATGCAGTATGACCTCAGATAGAGGAGTGAAAAACCCCTCATATAGGAACACGGTGGAAAATGAGATGGATGGCGTCAGAGCCAAACAACCCTACTTTGAACCACCGTCGCACCTCAAAGAGCACCTGTTGCAAGAAGAACAAAGCAATGGGAAAAGTATGGATATGGAAGTCGAGTCATCGCATCCAAAGGAATCTCACAATTGGGTACTAGGTAAATGCATACCACAACCACCAATAGCTTCGAAATATGTAATAAAATCCACAAGGTTAGGAGAACACACACAGTTTATGAAAGATCATGCTCTAATAGGGAAATTTTTAGGGATCTGGACATCCGAGAATGATCTCATAAAATGGATCAAACACTAGTGGAACTCGGAAGGGTACTACGAACTGCAACTAAGCTCAAAAGGCTTCTTCACTATCATATTCTACAGCTTGGAGGACAAGGATAGGGTTTTTGAAAATGGCCAATACTTCTACAACTCGGTGGGGCTATATCTCCGGTTTTGGACAGATCGCTTCAGCCCAGAGAAGGAAGACTTCGTCTGCGCCCTAGTCTGTATCGGCCTATATCCTCTCCCCTAAGAGTTCCGACTAGAGGAAATCCTAATGGGCATAGACAACACGCTGGGAAATTATGTCAAATATTCTGTGATGCTATAATCTCTACGAAACGAAACGCATGAAAGCAATAATGACTTGGACCAAGTATAAAAGCTTTTCCATACGAAAATAGTACTCTTGGCCAAGTATCTTAGTTTTTTCAAATGAATAAAAAATGAGTTATTTGATATGAAGAATATATACTTTACTCAAATTTAACAAGGCAAGGTAAGAAAAAGTTTGAGCCAAGGCAAGCACACGAGACATGAGAACTTACATATGGAGAACAAAAATACATAAGAAAAAAAAAAATGAGAAAAGATAAAAGATGTTAGAGAAATTGAAAAAAATACATTTTTTTTTTTTGTTTGAGATAGAGCATAATGATAAATGATAAAGGAAAAATAATAAACCCCCTAAAAAAAGCAATGGGAAGCATAGAAAATATAAGCTTCAAATTTTGTACATAGAACATCAATGCTTTATTTTCAATAAGGTAAATGCTTTACCACCTATTTGTGTTCATTTTTTAAAGGCTTCATAGTGTTATGATAGAGAAATTAACTAATATATTTGAATATTATAAACAAATCCCAAAAATCATAGTAGAAGTCATTTGGGGTGTGCGTATTATATATTTAAATATGCACCTATTTGTGTTCATTTTTTAAAGGCTTCATAGTGTTATGATAGAGAAATTAACTAATATATTTGAATATTATAAACAAATCCCAAAAATCATAGTAGAAGTCATTTGGGGGTGTGCGTATTATATATTTAAATATGTTGAAGATTTTTTTAATCTTTAATATATAAAAAGTTAAATATATTTAAAGAACATCCTTTTATGTATATAAAAAATGACATTTAAGAATTTTATTAAGATTTCAATATCAAAATCCATAAAAATGTTCATTCTTAAAGAATTATTTCATTGATGATATAGTGAAAAATGATTTAGAATAATAAGTAATTACATTTACTTCAACAATTATATAATGCACAATTACTTATTTCAACAATGATAGGGTAGGATGCATTGATTTCAATAATGATATAGTGAAAAATGATTAATGATTCAAGAAATTAACTGAAAAAGGATACCAAGAAAATTGATTACTGAAATGAATTTAATAATAACACAACCCAAACCAATTTAGAAATACATACTATGATGTTACAAAAGTAATTATCAATTATAAGTTGAAGTCTATTATGTTCTTTCTTTGGGTGTGACTCCTCTCAATTACACTAAAAAACAATCCATTAAAACCAAATCTTATAATAGATGTAAATATAATTGCGAGACACATATGAGGTTGGAGAAAACAACTATTGATGTTGAAAAGAAAAGCAAGAAGAGAGACATGGTATGACCTTCATGGCAATATCTAGTGTTAAAAATTTGAATGGTCTTCAAAATCAATTTCCTTTATCATGTAACCAATATGAAAAGATGGGAAACCTAGCAAGTGTGGATAAAAGAAAAGTTAAAGATTGAGATTGATCATCATTTATAAGCATTTTATTGCTTTCATACTATTCACTTTCTTCATCATTAGACATCGTTACTTCATTACTTTTCATCTTAATCCTCTTATGTATCTTGATAACACTCATTAGATTACATATGTTATTTCCTAAATTTCAAATGATCAAAATTCATGTAAAGCATATATATACATAATGATGATCATTTATAACAAATGATAGTGTGAAATTGGAATTAATCTAGATTTATTTTAACTCTATATTTACCAAATGTTTAATTCTATATTTATCAAATGTTTAGAAAAAATAAATCCTTCAAAGTTCAAAACCTTTTTTTTATTTCAAATGCAAAATAAATAAATAAAAAACTAATTCCTAATAAATTTAATTCTTCTAAACAATTAATAAATTCAAAATTAAAATTAATTTATTAAAAACCTCAAGTAAAACTACTAGAATTTCTTAACAATTGATTTTCTTCTTATTTCCAAGATAAAATATATAAGATACCATCAACAAATTTGGTTTTCTTGTTATATCCAAGATGGAATACATAAGAGACAACCAATGACCCAAAATGATAAAGAGTGCGTAATTGGAACATGCAATCTAAAGCATGTAATGTACAAATGAAATCATATAAAATTAACATTTAAATTTGGAATAGCAGTTAAAATTTTATTTATCAAAATTTGTAAAAAACATAAAATGAGAAATCAGAATATCATTATCATTGAAAATGGTAATTGCCATTCAAAATTATAACGTGGTAAAGAGTAAAACCAAACCATAGGAAAACTTATTATTACATAATTATAATGCCATTAAGCGTAAAACTAAACCAAAAGAAAAGTCCATATTACATAATTTGTTATGTTGTCGTCGGTTACGCTATACTCTCAACTGATAGGTATTTCTGCTAACTTTGAATTCGAATTTAAACGTAAAAAGTGCCAAAACCCATAATGAGTCTCAAATTTTCTTTTTATAATAGATCTCGTATCATAATGTTAAGCAAATTTAAATGTTCTGAGTCTATTTATAATTATTACACAACTCTTAGCGCAATTAATGTTACATCAAGGAGATGTGTCAAATTTACCTGGGATATAAGTCTGTAATTGTAATGCTGATGTTACCTGGGATATAATTTTGTAATTGTAACATCGGCGTTAGATAGAGGAGCCAAAATAGGAGCTTGAGATGAAGATGTGGTCGCAGACGCATGTGACAACCCGGACACAGCACTGGTGGAGTTGCTGTTTTGGGAAACAAAAGCAGGCTCTGTGGGATTAGGCAACGTCACAAAATGAGATGAAAGCATCAAAGATATTGCAGACATTGGTGGACGAAGTGATGGGTCTGCTTGCGTACACAAAAGGCCAACGTGAATGTATCGCAACGTTTGCTCCTGATCGAACGTTTCAATTACTGTTGGATCGATCATCTGTGAGTGGGCAGAAGCAAAGGAACAATGTAATGCACATAAAAACGATTCTATTGTTCACTTGCTGAATGGTTACATTGCTTTTGATTTTATATAGAGAGAGGAAACCTCTGGAGCTTCCCGAAACAATCTAGATTATCGATGGAATGTTCTGGAGCGAGAGGCGGTGGAAGAACAATAGCGGTGGTTGAGTGGAAGGTTCTGATTTAATGGCGGTAGGTAGAAATTAATGTATTCCAACACTCCCCCCTAATTTCTACTACTAATTACATTAATATTTACAATGCCCAATGCTTCTCTTAAATACTCAAATTGGTCTTGTGCTAAAGCCTATGTAAATGTGTCTGCAAGTTGCTCCTTTGATCTGCAATGTTGTAGGATGAGTTCTCCATTGTTGACAAGTTCTCGAATGAAGTGATATCTCGTGTCGATATGCTTTGTCCTCTTGTGAAAAATATGATTCTTTGATAGTGCAATGGTGGACTTGTTGTCACAGTAGATTGTAGTCGGTTCTTCTTGATTGTGCATTAGATCTTTCAAAATTCTTCACATCCAGACTGCTTGACATGCTGTTGATGTACCTGCTACATATTCTGCTTTTGCTGATGAGATTTTCACTTTTGGTTGCTTCTTTGATGCCCATGCCACAACTCTTTTTCCAAGATGAAATGCATATCCATATGTGCTCTTTCTATCATCAATGCTTCCTGCAAAATCACTATTTGTGTATCCAACCAACTGTAGATTATTTGAAGTGGAATACAGTATGCCATGATTTATAGTCCCTGCAATGTATCTTAATAACCTTTTTCCTGCTTGCCAATGTGAGTTCTTTGGTGTGTCCATGAATCTAGAAATCAAGTTGACTCCATACATTATATCTGGCATAGTTGTGGTGAGATACATCAAACTTCAACCAATTTTCTAAATATAGTTGAATCAAAATCCATCTCATTTTGATTTCTACTTAGTTTTGTGCCAACTCCCATAGGTGTAGAAACTGGACTGTATTTTATCATTCTAAACCTTTTAAAACATCTCTTGCATATTTACTTTGAAAGATGAAAATGCCTTTATCATTTGTGTGACTTCAATGCCAGAAAATAGTTCATTAACCCCAAATCTGTCATCTCAAATTCCTTTCTTCATTCTTTGATTTAAACATATCAATAGAGATTACCTGTATAGATCAAATCATTTTCAACATGGAAAACAATCAAGATATAACCTTGTTCATTGACTTTGGTGTATAGTGTAAGCTCACTAGTTAGCTATGTTCATTTTTTTATCGTAGCGTGAATCTATCACCGCTATCACAAGACATGGGTGCTTGCCTAAAATCCATAAGGAGTGCCTTCTTTAACTTTTATCAAAACCTTGTTTTCTTGTCCTCTTACTTCATACAGTGGTTGTTGCGCATAGACTTCTTCTTCTAAATGTCCATTCAAGAAGGCTGATTTGACATCCATTTGATAAACTTTCCAATTATGTTGAGGTGCAATAGCTAGTACCATCCTATTTGTGTCAAGTCTTGCTACCGGGTGCAAATGTTTCACTGTAATCAACTCCATATTCTTGTGAAAATCCTTTAGCTACTAACCTTGCCTTATGTTTTGTCAACTTCTCCATTTGCTTTATATTTAGTTTTATATACCATTTCACACCTATGCATTCTTTCTCCTTCGGTAAATCAACTAGATCCCATTTATCATTTTCTTAATAGATTCCATTTTCTTCATTCATTGCATTAATCCAATGTTCTTCCTTAATTGCATCTCAAAATATATAGGATCTTGAGTAAATAGAGAAAAATTGGATTGCAAATCTATTCTATCTCCTTGATCATATATTTCATGCTCTATCCTATCTCCTTGATCATATATTTCATGCAAGCTTCTAGTCTTTTTGCCTCTTAATCTTGATCTTAATGATTCAAGTGTAGGATTTGAGTCATAACTTGTGGACTTGATGTTTCTCCTTGCTCACCTTGCCTTTGCAAGTCTTCTTCTTGTGGAATGCTTGATGGTGTTCCTCCTTGTTCATTTGATTATTCTCCTAGTCTTTTTTCTCTTTGTTCTTCATATAGTATTCTTGTACCTTTAATTGTCTTTTCTATATTGCCATCCCATGATTCTTCCTCTTTCAATACAACATCTCTACTTACAATGACTTTCTTGATTATAGGATTAAACAACTTATATGCCTTAGATTGTTCATCATAACCAATGAAAATGCATTTTTCACTTTTATCATCCAATTTATTTAATATACCATGAATACATTTTCTATGTTAGAGGTTTATTGAGTGGAAATCCGGTGGGATAATATTACCTTATAAAGAGAAAGATTGGACACTAATAAAAAAAAGAAATTGAATACCTAGGATAAGATGAGGATCTCTCTTAATCATCAAAAGTTGATTTTTATTGGAAAACATATAAAATAAGTTGTCCTTGCACTTGGTGCTCTGTAACATATAAAAGAAGTTGGCCTTGTACTTGTGCTCTATCTTCATGGAGAGAGGCTTTAAGAACATAAAGAGGTGATCTTCTCTTCTATAATTATAAAAGTTGTTCCATTCAAAATGATTAACAAAGTTAAATCAAGTCCATTTAAAAACATATTCTTCTTTATTAAGAAACCCTTCTATAATATTAAGTTTATTCTCAACTCAATTCTAACTAATCATTTCTCACCTTTTCAAAATACCTCTACTCCATTTTCCATTATGGATAATGTAATGCCTTTTGGGGCACCCACTGAGCGTGCGCACACTCCTTGTGTAGATTCAACGATGGAACAGACAAAGAGCACAAGCAGGAAACGATCGGTTGGGAAAACAAAGACATTTGGGTGTGGGAAACACCACCTTAGGGCATGATGGTGACGTGAAAGCCCAAGGGGACACACATCCTTCTTCCCTTATGATGAATGACAAAGACTTGGGTTGCATTTGGTAAATTTGGGAGCATGCCCAAGGAGTGGAACCATATTCCCTTAGTAGCATGGGCACACCAGAGAGGTTGAACAACTCCATCGACACTCCCACAAAGAGTCACAAAAATAAGCACAAGGAAGAGCACGAGACAAGGGGCACATTGGTCCAAGAGACATGTTGGTTGATGGGCACACAAGATTAGTTGGGAACATTGGTTCCATAGAGAGGCGCAACAATCGATTGAGTTTGAAGATTCATGAAGGGTGTGATACACCCAAGAGACATGACGCTTTTCACAAGTGACTCTTGGAGTCCATATAAAAGGAAGGGCACATAACCAAAGGAAGACATGGAAGAACAAGTGAAGCCAAGAGACATGGATCTCTAAGGTTGGTAGAACTAGTGGGGTGCACCTCAGGCTGAGGTAAGGAGAAACGACAAGGGGGAAGTCTTGGTGTGACAAAATCATAAGTCTGGACATTTTTGGTGTACGAGGCAAAGTCTCATGACTCTGCCCTTCTATGTAACTAGGATAGTAGCTCCTTCTTTTTAAATATTTCTTTCTACTTCACAATAAAAATAAACAAGGTCAGGTATTAGGCACCACTAGTGTTTACCACACTATATTTGTCTCTCGTGTTTCACATGTTTTCTATTGTATGCCAAATTCAATAAGTGTTAAACAAAGTTAACAAATGTCTAAGTATACAACTGAGTTGAATAGAGTAAGGATGCAATTTTTACATAGCCTAGAACATAGTATGGGTATGCTCTAGGTGAAGAGGCGTAGTCTGGGTGAAGTATCCTTGGTTTAGGCAAGCTGCCAAAGGAGAACCACCACGGTGTCACGCGTCCATGAGATGCCAAGGTTGGAATTGGGCATGATTTCCCTTTTATGTAACTGGGACAATAGTTCCCTCTTTGTAAACTTTCTATCTGTTTCACAATATAAATAAATGAGGCCGGGTATTAGGCATCATTGGTGTTGCCTGCACTATATCTGTCTCTTATGTAAAGGTGTAAAGGATATAAGGTAGAAGGCCAAACTTGCGTAACAGGAACCTATCCAACCCAATGTCACCATGATGGGTAGGTTCTTTCTCTTTAGGGAGGCTAGGCCCAGGGGAGACGCCCTCGGTGACTTGGGATTTTGAAAGGGCAAAGAATAAATGACAAGGAAAAATTCCCCTTTCACAAGTCACCACCCAAAAGATAGTCCCAGCTAAACAACCAATAATAAAGTAAATCCCTAATGAAGAACACCTGCCTGGAACAAAGAAACAACAAACTAATATATGCAAGCTATATTTCGAAGGGTTAGTACTTCATAAGACTGTATGATAAATGTATATGAACAATATAACAATAAATGTTGACGAAGTCAATGTTTATTAATAGTAATAAAAAGATATGACACTCCACCAATAAATATTGGAACAATGTGGCATCCATGGTAACCAATCAACACTTATTCAATTAATGCTTAAACCACCATTCAATTACTCTTAAAACAAGATGTTGTTGCATGAAAGATGAAATAACCAAAGATGACGTCAGCAACTTAGGGTTAGTAGGTTAGGGTTAGTGTAGTTAGGGTTTCAATTCAAAAAAAAGGTTTGAGAGTGTTTTAGATCCAATTCTACTTCAACGTTGGAGGTCTAAGATCAGTGCCCTGGGGTTAATGGAGTCAATTAAGTAGAGGACGCAAAGGTTGAAGGAGGATGGATAAGGACTAGAGGGAAGAGTTCTGAAGTGTTGTTATGACAGGGCCTCAGAATCAAATCCCTAGGGGAGAGAGGCTCACTCCGGTGTTTCTAAAGCAAGGCCTCGTGCTCTCTCCTCCTTCCATAGGTTGACTTGGAAAAAACGGCTAGCATGAAAGATAAATCAAGACAAGAGAGTGTAATGAGGGAGAGTGTTGCTACAACAAGGCTCTATCATCAAACCCTAGAAGAATAACAACCCTAGGTGTAGATAACCTAGGCCTGGGATATATCCTCCTTCTTGACCTCTGGAAAGTATGGCTAGCAAATAGGGGAAGAAAAGGAGAAGAGTGTAGCAAAGGCTAGTCTCTTTTCCTTCTTCAATGGATGAAAAGTTTCTCGTTTAGGGGACTTGAGACAAGGACCTACTTGTGTTCTTGTCACCTAGGGTTTTGATTCAACAAATTATAAATACATGTAAGAAAATAAGACTACAACCATTCAATCATGTCAACGAAAGTCGTAGCGAATCCCAATTCGCGGGTCGAACCGACTCTGATACCATATGTAACGACCTCCTCGTTACGACAACCACTCTAATGACAGGTGCAATTTTTTTTTTATATTTTTTTTTTTTGTTTAAGGTGTGTGCACGCGTGTAGAAGTAACAAACACACTTGACTCTACGTCGCCACTTGACAACCAACAAGACACAACCACGAAGTTCATCACAAGAAGACTGAAGGCACACAACGAGTAACTGCAACAATATACGACCATAGGCATAAGGCTCACAACGCAAACATCTAACGACATAATGGGGAATTCACAGTAAGAACACAGAGGGAAGAATCCATGGTGGTAGAGTTTACTATTTCTGCACAGGAAAGCATGGTGTTTAATCTTAGTTCTCTGCTCCGGAGAGAGAGAAGGTCAGATAGGCTCCTGGCCGACTTCCCAGGAAGAAAATAGCAACCTCCGTCAGGTGTGTTGAAAGAGTGGAAACCTTGCCGTTAAAGGGCCCAAGACTCTTGATACGACACTGGATTCTTTACACAGAAAAAAAAATCACACACACACAAAAATCCCTGGAAAAATTGGAAAATTACGACGAACCACGACAAAGGTAAAACTGACCACCCGCCCATCCTACCCTGCAAGGTTAGGACCTCCAAGACACATAGTCAACGCTCAAGCCCAGGTTCCCAACGATTTTAACCATTTAAGGTCTTAGGGCTGGCGACTGTTTTGAGGAACATGGAGGTGTCTACATCCCGCCCGACACAGGCAGAACAAGCAATGAAATGATTACAACCAAGTACAATAATAAATGGACGCACGACTGCAGCCTCTACGAAAGGCGCAAGGCAGAATGGATTCAGACAACGACCCACCAAGTTCAGCATTATATAAATGAACCAAACCTCATTTACTAATTCATAATACTCCATGGTGCTTAGTTCAAGGAACCTCACATTTTATAAATCATCAATAACTAAAGATTCAATAGCATTATCATAAGACCACAATTTCATTATATTTCCTATGATGTCTAACACTAAAATATTAATGACGCTGCCACGACATATTAAACATGTTACGATTATATCACACATTCAGGCCATGATTTTACAATTACAATACCTCTTAGATGCTACAACCACAAAATTACAATGACCTTACAAGATAAAAACATTTCAAATAGACATGAGGAGCTCACACTTCGATGTCGTCAATGATCATAGTTTCCAATAATAATGAAATAACATCATATTTGTAAGTAACATCCTATTTGAAAATAACGACATAACATCATATTTAAAAATGGCAATATATAAAAATAACAATATTTAAAATGACAATAATAAAAAGGACAAGATTTGAAAATGACAAATAACAATAATAAAAAGGCAATCCTTAAGAATAACAATAATTAAAAAAAAGGTCAATATATAGAACTAACATCATATTACATATTATCGGTGACATTAAAACCTACAATGTTACTACCGTATAGTAATGGCAATTAAAACAACCCAACTCTAATAATGTTACATACATGCTACCATCCTTACGTTGATATTATGAGTCTTTGCAATTAAACTAATTAATAATGCAATTTATTTAGCATTGCTGTTATATAACAATTAAATAATTAACAATCAATGAACAATTAAATAACACTATCATTCCATTTAAATATATTGCAGATAACTAAAAAATGAATAAACTCTAAAATCATGAGGGTCGAGTAATGCGCCCAATTAAAGTTGGACTCAGATTGCCTTAGATACGACGCTCAGATCCCGGAGCAGCCTTCGACAACTGTTAACCTTTTAATTACAAATAAAAACGAGGAAGGGTAGCCTCATGCTACAACCCTTAACTACCAGGACTTCCGTCGTGGCTTGCTAAGGTTAGCTGGAGGGCGCTATAAGGTTTGGTAAAGAAGGAAAGCAGGTACAGGAATCTCTTTAAAAACGCAGGTAAGCAGCGGGATTATCGCTTCCACAGACCTTTGTCATCCTATTTTAAAAATGGCCACTCAGCCTGCACAGGGGACATCCACGCGCTCGCAGAGAATTAACACAAAAACTTAGTGAATAGAGGGTCGGGAACCACGCGGGTATCCTCCTCCAAATCGCCCAGAGGTACACCCCATAATGCAGAGCTTAGCAACAGAAACGCAGCGGGAGAAACCAAGACACAGAGAACAAAAAAAAAAAAGAAAACGCAGAGACACCAGAATCAACGATTTGCAGAGTTAAAGACCATTAACAAAAATGAATCAGACAGGAACAGGCTCGCTGGTGAAAATAATTGCACAGATAAATTTTGTGAGATGAGTGATGAAGACGCAAGGAAAAGAGAACGATCAGAAATTTCGACCAGGTGTAAATTCGCCCTTAGACTCAACACAGGTATAACATCGCCCTAGTAATTTCGCCCAGAAAAAGAACGCTGACACTAATCAAAAATTGTTTCTTTTCAATCAAGAATGGAGGAATTAAATCACGGGGCCATCCATATTGCAGATCGGGCGATAGACGTTTTCATTTAATTAAAGTTTTCCTTGATAACGTTCCCTTAAAAAAAAAAAAAAATCTGTGATAAAAGTTTTCATTTAAATAAAATTTCTTTCCTTCAATTTATGCCGAAGTAACTCCACAGAAAAAAGGTTCCATCAGTATATAATAGCATAACCAGACGGTCGACAACCAACAACGAATGGCAGACTAAGCTAGGATACCCCTCGATTAACTGGTTCGAGGAATGCATAGGGTAATAAGACACTCAACGCAGCAGGGGAGTCGGCCATGTAGAAGAAAGGGGAGGAAAAGTTGGGTACCAGTAACTGTTGGCAACGATAAAAGGATTGAAGTAAAAGGGTAAGCCCCCCCCCCCACAGAGGAATTGCTCAACGAAATCAAAAATACCAAATTACGATCCAACGCCATTACCTTATCACGGGAGGAATTCAAACCCTTTTTGTTAAAACAAGGGTAACCAGTAATCTATTACAGCAGGAAATCGACTCTGGTATTTAGTGGTGAATTCGTCAGTTTAAAGTTTTCCTTTTCTTTACAAGTCACTAAAATGCAGGCAGAAAGTCGATAATGCTATCAATTGTCGGAGTGCCAACGAAAACAGACAGACGCACTATTCAATCCCCCTTTCTTTTGTGTTTTCTAAAATTGATCTGATTACAGTGAGCAAAAGGATATAAAATACTGCATGTAAAATCCCGCTAACACTCCTTCCATTAGATATGATTTACAGTAGTTAAGCCCTCCTCCGTTGCAACCTTAGCAGACTATTTTTATCCACAAGCATAAAACTAGCGGAGGAAACCCTTTGCATCTATTACATTTTTCATATAATTACTGAAGCAGGAGTGATAAAAATAGTCAATCCAACAAGAAATGAGCACCTAATAAAGTCAAATAGCTTCTACTCTATACACATGCCAATCTAAGTCATCAATCCTACACATTCTAGCATTCATCAAGTAGCGTACCGTGGCCTGCTCGCATGCTCGAGTGTTGTTCGCGCTTCGTGCCGCGCTCCATGCCTCTCCCGCTCGCCGACCGTAGATACCTCACCGGTACCTCCCAGACAATCGCTAGGGGTACTCTGCTTCCCCCTTAGCCCCTCGAGCCGCAAAGGGGCCACACACCGTCCAGATAGTATATCTAGCTTCCCAGCTTGCCTCCACGGCTGAGCTACCACTCTAATCCAAGCTAAGAACAAACCCAACTCCTTACAAGAAATCAGTCAAGCCACAATCCGGCAGCGTAACGTTACGCTAACCGTTCATCCCCTCTTCCTCATCTTCCCCTTCCTTTATAGAAATTTGAGACCCACCTACTTTCCCTAAATCATTATTAATTAAGTTTTAATGAAAAATCCCCTAAAAATTCTATGTTGTACAAGTGTCACTCATCCCCCAAGTTTCTCCAAAATTATTTTCTTTAAAAATTATAAAAGACTCATTTCCCTCACCCACCTAGATTCGCTCCTAAAATTACTCCTAGGTGTTCCTAGATCCCCTTACATGCTTTTAATAACTTTCCCTAAAATGAAGTTGCTAAATTTAGTTCATTTTAGTAAGTCCTTAATTGCTGATTCTTTTTTGTTTTTTACCCTATGTCCCCTACTTTCATTTATTATGTTTCCTTTATTACAAGTTTCCTTATTTCTATCATTTATTCCTTTCCCCCTTTTTTTTTTTTTTT